>JAPDVU010000006.1:57041436-57216436 GCA_026230045.1 Corynorhinus townsendii | reverse complement strand
AAGAAACAAATCACAAACAAAAGAAATGGAGGAAAACAAACGACTGGATATAGAATTCAAAACCACGGTTATAAGGTTTTCAAGAATATCCTAGAAAAGGCCAATAAATATAACGAGACCCTCGAGGATATTATAAAGGACCAACTAGAAATTAAATATACACTGACTGAAATAAAAAATATTATACAGAGACCCAACAACAGACTAGAGGAACGCAAGAATCAAGTCAAAGAATTGAAATACAAAGGAGCAAAAAACACTCAACCATAAAAGCAAAAAGCAAAAAAAAAACACAAAAAGTTGAAGATAGTGTAAGAAGCCTCTGGGACAACTTCAAGTGTACCAACATCAGAATTATGGGGGTTCCAGAAAAAGAGAGAGAGCAAGATACTGAAAACCTATTCGAAGAAATAATGACTGAAAACTTCCCCCACCTGGTGAAAAAAATAGACTTACAAGTCCAGGAAGCACACAGAACCCCAAACAAAAGGTATCCAAAGAGGACCACACCAAGACACATTATAATTAAAATGCCAAGAGCAAAAGACAAAGAAAGAATATTAAAAGCAGCAAGAGAAAAACAGTTAATTACCTACAAGGGAGCACCCATACGACTGTCAGCTGATTTCTCAACAGAAACTATGCAGGCCAGATGGGAGTGGCAAGAAATCTACAAAGTGATGAATAGCAAGAACCTACAACCAAGATTACTCTACCCAGCAAAGTTATCATTCAGAATTGAAGGGCAGATGAAGAGCTTCACAGATAAGAAAAAGCTAAAGGAGTTCATCACCACCAAACCAGTATTATATGAAATGCTGAAAGGTATTCTTTAAGAAGAAGAAGAAGAAAAAAGTAAAGATAAAAATTATGAACAACAAATACATATCTATCAACAAGTGAACCTAAAAATCAAGTGAATTAAAAACCTGAGGAACAGAATAATCTGGTGAACATAATATAATCAGGAGTATAGAAAAGAAGTGAACTGATAATTCTCAGGGGGAAAAGGGTATGGGGGTGTGCAGGAAGAGACTGGACAAAAATCGTACACTTATGGATGAGGACAGTGGCAGGGAGTTAAGGGCAGAAGGTGGGGTGGGAACCGGGTGGAGGGGAGCTATGGGGAAAAAAGGAGAAACAATTATAATAATCTGAATAAAGATTTATTTAAAAAATAAAAATAAAAAAAGAATTAACATCAATTAGAAAAACTAAAATAAAAACCAGATAAAACCAATTGTTAGGAATATGGAGAAATTGAAACCTTCAGATATTGCTGCCAGGAATGTAAAACAATACAACCTATTTGGCAAACTGTTTTTTGGCTGCTTCTTGTAAATATTTTCAATTCTTGACTTGAATTGAAAATTTACTTGGTCATTACCATGAGCAGGTAAATTTGCTCCTTGGTGTTTATGCAAAGAAATAACAATGTTCACACAAAGACATAGCTGACTCTTCTGAGTGGTACTATTCATAACAGTGAAAAGTGGAAGACACACTGGTTATCTATATAATGTATAACCACTTCCCAATATAGGATGAATAAACTACTTACATGTGCCAAAATATCAAAAACATTCTGTTAAGCAAAAGAAGCCAGAACCCAAAGAACACATCTTTTATGATCCATTTATATGAAATTCAAATACAATTAAAACTAATCCATTGTGATAGAAATTAGATAACAATTATAAGGGAAATTGCCTGGAAATAAGCATAAGATAATTTTCTGGGGAAAAAAATATTTTATCTTGTTTGGGGTGATCTTTGAATACAATTTAAACTTTTGGTGCTGAAAGTGTCAGAGACAAGCATGTGCTCTACCTAAGGAGGTGTCTCACAGACTGTTCACATCAAGTAGACAAAGTGATGGGCTTTTGTAATTAGTGATGCCGCATTCTGACCAATATTATCTTAACATTTGAAATTTAAAACTCATAAAAATTAGCAGGTTAGTGGGGGCTTTATTTTATTGAGAAGGGAAACCTCTTAAAAATTTAAAGTATTTTGAGTCCTTCTGACTACCTTACATATTTTTGTAAGTATTTTTGTTCTCATTTGAGCTTTTTTGAATTTCTGCTCTTTTCAACAAATAACACAAAAGATTGTCTAAATTATTTTCTAAAAAACAAGAAGCTCAAAGAAAAATTCAGTGATCATTCATTCAAGTCCAGCTACTAAACAGTTTAAATGCTTGATTTCTTATGAGAAAATAAATTGAATGAGAGCCCAAGTATTGAGTTAACTGAAGTATCCTCTTTATTAAAACTCCTGGTGGAACTGTTTCAACACTAAAATGAAATGATAAAATAAAAAGGATTTGAAATTATAATGATCTATATATATATAAAAACCTAAGTGACCAAATGACCGGTCGACCAGTTGCTATGACATGCACTGACCACCATGGGGCGGATGCTCAACGCAGGAGCTGCCCCCTGGTGGTCAGTGCACTCCCACAGCCAACCTCTCGCGGCCATCCAACCTCCTGTGGCCCTTTCCCCTCCTTCCCCCCAGCCAGCCAACCTCCCATGGCCCTGATCGGCCCAATTGCTGGCCAGGCCAAGGGACCCCACCCATTTATGAATTTGTGCACTGGGCCTCTAGTTTGGTTACAATGCACAAATGCAAAACCATATCCAATAGTATACATCAATCAAATTCCCAATGAATCTGATGAGATGAAGGATACTTTAAAGACCTTATTTTTCCCCGAGTTGTGTGTAATGGATAGCCATTGGTGCTGCTATCAAGAATAAGAATAAGGTTTTTATTCGAATGATTTCAAAGTTAGTTGTATATTTCAAGACTTGTGTTGCTCCTTTGGTTCTAGCAGTCAAAGATTCTTATTATGGTCTTTTGAATTCTCTTAGCCTGGTGACTCCCATTCAGGTCTCAAACTCGATGTCTCTCTTTCTAAGAAAACTTTCCTAAATCTCTCTCCATACTCCTTATACTAGGTTGATTTCAAGTCACATGCTGTCATAATAGCTTGTAATTTTTAGTTGAACTTATCATTTTAATTACATAACTAGCATTGTGATTAGCAGTTATTTATTGTCTCCACCACTTTTTATGTCTAGAGGTCCATAAGGGCAGGGATTATGCTTATCACATTCATCACTGTAGCTCCAATCTCTGGCATTGTAAAATTACTAAATAAATAATTGTTGAATAACTTAATCATCATGGTAAGAAAGGAAGGTGACTTACATAAAGCCTTCACAAAATCCTACACTAGTGACCTATGTCAGATACCCAAGCAAGAAAAGAGAAATCACATGTTTAGATTATAATATCTTCACCGGCAATAACCATTAGAATCCAAGTTCATTTTTCCCACATAGGTATCTTATTGTTTCAGTGCCATTTGTTAAAAGCTTTCCTCCTACATTGTCTTTGCATCTTTGCCAAAAGTCAGTGGTCTATCTATATAAACTGGATTGTTTTCCATGGGTTTATTAATCTGTCTTGAAGCCAATTCTATACTGTTTTAATTCCTGATTCTTAAAGCCCCATAGTTTTTAAAAATTTATCTTGATTGTTGAGAGTATTACAGATGTTCCCCTTTTTTTTCAGTCCTTGCCACCCTCCACCCAACTCCTGCCCCACCTCAGGTCTTCATCACACTATTGTCTATGTCCATGGTCAGCAAACTGCGGCTCACGAGCCATATGCGGCTCTTTGGCCCCTTGAGTGTGGCTCTTCCACAAAATACCATGGCCTGGGAGAGTCTATTTTGAAGAAGTGACGTTAGAAGAAGTTTAAGTTTAAAAAATTTGGCTCTCAAAAGAAAATTCAATCGTTGTACTGTTGACATTTGGCTCTGTTGACTAATGAGTTTGCTGAACACTGATCTATGTCCATGGGCAATGTATATCCTAATACATAAAAAGCCAGGGGCCGGTAGGACTGAAACAATTGGACAGATGACCGAACAGCAGACTGCATGGGGCAATAAGGCTGGCAGTGGGGTTAGTGAGGGACAACCAAATGACTGAACAGCAGGCTGTGTGGGGCAAACAGGAAGGCGGGGGGGGGGGGGCAGCTAGGGGTGACCAAGGCAGCAAAGGGGGGCATTTGGGGGTGACAGGCTGGCAGGAGGTCAGTCCTGATCAGACCTAAACCGCCAGTTGGATATCCCCCGAGGAGGAGTCCTGAATTGGAGAGTGTGCAGGCTGGGCTGAGGAGATCCCTCCCCATGCATGAATTTCATGCACCAGGCCTGTAGTATGCATATAAATTGTTTGGTTAATCTCTTCCTTCCCCCTCCCCGCTTCCCTCTAAAACTTATCAGTTTGTTCTAAGCTTCCATGCCTCTGGATATATTTTGTTCTTCAGTTTATTTTATTCATTGGATTCCACATGTAAGTGAAATCACATGATACTTATCTTTTTCTGCCTGGCTTATTTTGCTTAGCAAAATACTCTCCAGGTTCCTGCATGCTGTCTCAAAGGGTAAGAGATCCTTCTGTTTTACAGCTGCATAGTATTTCATTGTGTAAATGTGACATAGCTTTTTGTAATCCACTCATCTACTGATGGACACTTGGGTGGTTTCCAGATGTTAGCTATTATAAATAATGCTGCTATAACATAGGGGTGCATACATTCTTTCAGACTGGTGTTTCAAGTTTCTTAGGATATATTCCTAAAAGTGAGATTGCTGGGTCAAATGGCAGTTCCATTTTTAATTTTTTGAGGAAACTCCACACTATTCTCCACAGTGGCTGCACCAGTCTCTATTCCCACCAGCAGTGTACTAGGGTTCCCTTTTCTCCACATCCTCCGCAGCACTTGTTGTTTATTGATTTATTGATTGTATTCATTCTGGAAGGTGTGAAGTGATACCTCATTACAGTTTTAATTTGCATCTCTCTGATGACTAGCAATGTTGAGCATTTTTCATATGTCTGTTGACCATTTGTATATCCTCTTTGGAGAAGTGTTTATTTAGGTCCTTTGCCCATTTTTCAATTGGATTGTTTGTTTGTTTGCTGTTGCATTGTATGAGTTCTTTATTTATTTTGGAGATTAACCCCTTATCAGATTTAACATAGGCAAATATGTTCTCCCATACAGTGGGTTCCGTTTTCATTTTGATGATGGTTTCTTTAACTGTGCAGAAGTTTTTTAAGTGACATAGTCCTATCTGTTTGTTTCCCTTGTCCTAGAGGATGTATCAGTGAAAATTCTGCTACCTAAGATGTTTGAAAATTTTCTGCCTATGTTTTCTTCAAGTTTTTTTTTTTATGGTTTCATGACTTAAATTTAAGTCTTTTATTCATTTTAATTTATTCTTGGTGTAATTTAGTGGTCTAGTTTCTTTTTTTTTTCCATGTACCTGTCCAATTTTCCAAAGACCATTTATTGAAGAGTCTGTCTTTACTCCATTGTATGCTCTTGCCTCCTTTGTTAAATATTAATTGAGCATAATAGCATGGATCGATTTCTGGGGTCTCTGTTCTGTTCCATTGGTCTACATGTTTGTAGTTGTGCAGTGCCAGGCTGTTTTGATTATAATGGCTTTGTGGTATAATTTGATATCTGGAACTTTGTTCCTCCAACTTTGTTCTTCTTTCTCAAGATTGCTGAGGCTTTTTGAGGTGTTTTTGGTTCCATATGAATTTTTGGAACAATTGTTCTAGTTCTATGAAATATGATGTTGGTATTTTAATAGGATTTGCATTGAATCTGTAGATTGCTTTGGTTAATATGGACATTTTAATGATGTTAATTTAATTTTTCCAATCCATGAACACCGTATATGCTTCCAATTATTTATACCTTCCTCTATCTCTTTTTTTCAATGTCCTATTGTTTTCTGAGTAGTCTTTACCTCTTTGGTTAAGCTTATTCCTAGATATCTTAATTTTTTTGTTGTAATGGCAGATGGACTTTTTTTTTTTTTTTTTTTTAGTTTTTCTTTCTGAGAGTTCATTATTGGTATGTAAAAATGCCATCAATTTCTGGATGTTAATTTTGTATCAGGCTACTTGGCTGAATTCATTTATTAAATCTAGTAGTATTTTGGTGGAAAAACCACATAGTTTTAAGCCTTCAACTTTTTCTTCCTCAAAATACTGTTGGCTTTCTAGGCCCTGTGCATTTCCATATGAAGTTTAGAATAAATTTCTACACAAGCCAGCTAACATTTGAATAGATTGTATGAAATCTATAGATAAATTAAGGATAAGTGATCATGACAATATCGAGTCTTCTGACCCATAAAAAGTATATATCTCTATTCTCGTAGGTTTTCTTTAATTTTACTCAGCAGCATTCAATGTGATGAATTCTCATATATTTTGTCAGATTTATCTCTGAGTATTTCATGTATATACCACTGTAAATAGTATACAATCCTTATTTTAAATTTTATTTTCTGATTGTTCATTGCTAGTATGTAGAAACACAATTTATTTAAAATTTTGATATTATATCCTTCCACCTTGAAAAAAAATTAAAGGATCTACATTGATAAAGATGTCCTTGAAGTTCACATAAAATCAAGACATTCTACAGTATTTCCAAAGCCACGACTTTATAATTCACACAAATCATAGAGACATTTTTATGATAATTAATCTCTAGGCATTGCTACACTTGTATCAAAATAACATTTTGTTCAGTGCTTTTTCCTTTTTTTTTTCCTTAATATATTTTATTGATTTTTTACAGAGAGGAAGGAAGAGGGATAGAGAGTTAGAAACATCGATGAGAGAGAAACATCGATCAGCTGCCTCCTGCACGCCCCCTACTGGGGATGTGCCTGCAACCCAGGTACATGCCCTTGACCGGAATCGAACCCGGGACCCTTCAGTCCGCAGGCCGACGCTCCATCCACTGAGCCAAACCGGCTTCGGCATCAGTGCTTTTTCTTAAGTGAGAGAATATAGAAGTTGTGTACATTTAAACTTCAAAACTTTATATAAATACCAATTAGTAGAAACTATTAACAAATTACATTTGAACAAATGAATGAATGGATAACCACCATAATGAGTGCTTGAAAGATCAACTCTGAATATAGAAAATTCTGAACTGTCTGCCACTACAGACTTTAGATGTGCCCTGCCATCTTAGTGAAAACTCAGAATGTTAAGAGGCTGATCACATTTTATGATCAACCAAATGAATCATATGATTTCTGTTTGTTTTAAACTGAGTATAGATAGAGTGAACATTAGAGTAACTTTCTGAAGAATTTAAACTGTTCACAAATTGTAATGTCTTTATTATATATACTTTTTAAGCAATAGTATGAACTTTACTCATAATTTTCTTAGACAATCTGAATATAACCTATTTTGAATGTGAAGGTGATGGGAAGCAAGATCACTTACCCAGTTAATGTGTGTTCTTCTGGATGGTCCCTCCCCTTAGGCAGTGTCAGTTTTTTTCTCCATAGTTTCCCATTCATCCTCTCTGCATTTGAACTCTCAAGATGGCAAGAACCCAAGACAACGGACTTATGTGTGTCAGGACATATAAATAACTCCACCATCTATGAGAACTTTAGTCTGGGAATGGCTAAAACCTCTGTCTACAGGCATGGATGTGAATCTGATACAGCAAGATTGCTTTGCAGGGGAGGGAGAAATTCACACCTTTTCTTGCCAGACTTGCAGAAGGGAAGGGATTTTAACAAAACCCCTGCTTTTTCATTTTTTGTCTAATCTTAATAGAATCAGAAGCCTCAACCCAGGAATCTTTGTTGAAAATCAGATTTTCAAGTATATTTCACACAAGAGAACCTCTTGATCAGGGTAGGTTTCCTCCTCACAAAGGTTTAGTGTTTGCATTTCTCTTCAAAATCTCTGCTCCAGTCAGTACTCACACCAATTGTTTGCAACACACAATTGTTCCTAATATATTTGCTCCACTGAATTTAAGGAATTTGGGGACAGGAACTTCATTCAAGCTGTCACATTTGGTCTCTTCATTGTCAGGCAGTTCTCAAATGGTCAGCCTTGAGAAAAAGCCTTTCGGATGGCATAGAACAAGAGGCTTGCCAAGTTTCCTACTATTTGTTGTGTTATCCCATGTTTAACAGAAAGGATCAAATGCTACTGAATTAGTAAGTGATGTATGAAGGTTAAAGCAAGCAGTTACCAAACAACAAAAATTTCTAGATGCTACATTTCTGAACCTTTTCTACCAATCAATATTTCTTCTGTTACATTTTCAGCAGTAACTATAGATTCAGACCAACATAGGTTCTTGAAAATGTCACTGAGTTTAAAGAGCTCTGGCAGTAGATGCTACAAAAATAACTTCAAATATATTTATCTTTTTAAAACTTAATTAGCCGCAATAGAATTATTAGAAATATTTTCTTTCAAATAATGTATAAATTAATGTTCCTAGATATTTCTGCCCATTAGTGTAGGAGGTAGACAATTGGAAGTAGCCCTCAGTCTACTTGTTAAGAGTAGCAAAATTTGAAACTATGTTGAGGGGCTTCTTGGTTCAATTTCTTTTGTGCTCCTAACAGAGAATGGTAGTGCTAAAGGTGATGCTGGAATCACTGAGTTAACATTTTTATTTGACAAATGAAGAAGCTGAGAATCAAGGAAATTAAATTTATGACCATATTGTCATTGCTTATTTCAAACAGGGCAGTAGTAGAACACTGATCTCTTGACACATGGTCTAGTGCCTGTCACATCAAAGTGCCTCCTGCAAATATTCTTTGTTCTCCTTCTCCTTCTTTTTCTTTTCATTCCTTCAGCGCAGTGGTTCTCAACTGGGACCACTTTGTTGTTTAGGGGACAATGTCTGGAGACAGTTTTTGGTTGTTAGAATTGGGGAGTGGGATGCTACTAGCATAGTAGATAGAGCCCAGGGATGCTGTTGAACATCCTACAATGCAAGGGAGTAGACAGCTTCCCCACAACAAAGGATTATCCCAATCAGAATTTCCATAGTGCTGAAATTCATAAAGCTTGCTCTAGTTACATTCTGCAGTTATTAAAAGTGTATATAATATAGAATAGATTTTTTAAAGGAGAATCTTTTATATTCTTAATGACCTAATATGCATAACTCCATATGGAAATAGAAGCAGTAGTTTATATATTTATTTTATGAGCTCAAATCCATATTTTTTACATAAAATTAAGCCATTCAATGGAAATGAAAGTTAATGTGTCAGTGACAGCCAGTGTGAGAAAACTTGGTATTTAACACATTTTAGTGCATTTTGTTGTTTTTCATTATCATTTGAAAAAAATGTAAAAATGTGTTTAAAAGTGAACAAACAAAACATTAGGGATTACCTTTATGGAGCACTGAGTTCTGTGGACCACATTTTGACTGATATATTCATTATAACTCCAAAATAATATATTCAAGGTATTAATATATGAGTTTCTAAAAAATTAAACACATACCTTTATAAAATATAAAATGAACATTTGTAAAAAAAAGTATTTTATCATTTAATGAGGGGACCCGTAAAACATTAAAATTGGTTCAGAGGAGATTATGAGTAACAAGCATACACACACACACACACACACACACACACACACACACACACAAAAGTTGACAAAGCAAACTTGGTACTGTTCTATAGGGCAATAAAGTGTAACATTTGGGGTCATCTTTCAAAAGGATGGAAATTAATTATATCTCTACTGAACAAAATTAATTTACTTGCCTATGAACAAAATTATTGCAGCTTAACCTCTACCCCAATAGACTTGTGAAATAGCTGACATAATATACTGTTGAAGGTATATGCCCCTCAATAATCCTAGGCCAGGAAGGCTGGCTAAGCAGTGCCCAGCAGTCCACTGAAAGATGCCTACTAATCTCTTTGCCCATTTCCAAGTCATTACCAATTTTCTCTGACACAAGTCAGTCCTAAAATTTCTATGATATGAAGAGCACTTATCAGAGTTCATTCATTTCCAGGTTTTACTTGTAGATCTCACTTCTCCATTCTGCCCACCTAACCCCCAAAGACACACAGAGTTCTGTTTCTAAGAAGTCCTACATAGTTAGGTCAGCTGAGCCTATACTTTATAGACCTCACTTTATAGTTAGAAAGGAAAATGTTAATTACCTAATGTAAAAATAAACCAGAACACGTTTTTCTCACTGATTGCCTGACTGTTTTCTGGTACTCACAGCTGAGGGGAAATTAAATGATCATCACTGATTAGAAGTTCAGTGCTTGTTTTTATTTGGGGAGCAATCTGAAAGGGAGACGCCATCAGGCGTGTGTAGATGTGATCCCCATGCTGAGTGCACTTGCTCCCTGGAAGGTGCAGCAGCATTTCTAGAAGAGAAATTCCTGTAGAAATAAAACCATGTTGGTCCTATTTCTCCCTGGAAAGGCAAAGAAAGGGAGCATTTTATAATATATTACCTGACTCAAAGAGAAACACATTTATTCCCCAAAACTTGTAAAATACAGGAGAGTACAAAGAACACAATATGTACCTTTAACCCCCAGACCTCCAGGTAAACTTAATATATTAGTATGTTTCTTTCCTTCTGTTTCTCTGTCTTTCGTACAATTTATCTCTGTCTTCCTCTCTTTCTCAGCCCACTGTTCTTCCTATTTTTATATACATATTTACTTATTTAAATAATTTTTAGTTTATATCACATACATAATTTTAATAACTTACTTTTTCATATAATGACACACACACACACACACACACACACACACACACACATCCTTCCCATATACTTAAAATTTTTTGGCAACTCCTAAGTGGGTATGTGAATTTTATTATAATTAAATAAAACAAATGTTATTAAACTTTTTAATAAAATAATTATGATGGCTTGCTTTATGTCTAATTTTGGAATCTATGAAAAGAAAATTGGGATGATTTTTTGTATTTTAATTATTGTTTACTCAGATAGGTGCCAACAGAAGGAAAAAACATACTTTGTTAATCAAATTTCAAACATCATTTTTTTTGTTGTAAACTTTCTTAAGTAACTGGCTTCATTATCACACTTGTTAGAGTTTTCATAGGTGAATCTAAGGCTTAAATTAAGCCAATTAAGGGGAATGAAATGAAAAAGTCTTAAGTTTGTTAGATAATTGACAAAAATTGTTATGTAAGCTACATAGTACAATATGACAGTATTTAATTTTCTAAATTCCAATGGTATCACACAAATTTGTGCCAGATAACTGAAAGCGTACTTCTAGTTCAAATTCCATTACCTGAAAGATTGTTCTATATCAGAGGCCACTAAATAATGTTACTTATAATGAAGTATTGATTAATTAAAAAAAGGAAAGAAATTACATAATGTGTTAAAGTTAATGGAGATAAAAACAATTCTCAGACTCTAAAAACACAATATTTGGTGCTGATTATCACTTTGTTAGAGGTAAACCTGAAGGTGGGGGCTTAGGAATGAAGCAAATGGGAACTGGGAAAACAAAACAAAACAAAACAAAACAAAAACCTAAGAATAACAACATTTTTCTCATTTTTTCCTTTGCTACATTTATAGTATGAATTTTGCCTTACATAGACTTTACTAAATACACAGACTGTCTCTGATTTTTTTTTTAACTTTTTTCAATTGAACCTCATACTCAAATAACGTAATATTGGAAAATTACAGCTTTATAATTCTTAGGATATTAAATACAAGGTTTTTCTTAAGTTGCTCACACTGACTTTCTCCTTTATGATGTTTTTGGGTTGTATTTTTTAAGGAAACTGGAGGAGGCATGAGTCAATCCATCTACATTTTTTCTGGTGTAAAATAGCGGCATAATTTATTTTAATCAATGTAGCCCTCAGCAATTTCAAATATCTTAAGGGAAAGGAATGAAAACCTCTAGAGAACAAGAAAACTGAAAAGTGTGAATCACCTACATTTCTCATTTACCCATGCTAATTAAGACCAAGCATTTGAAAGTTACCATCTGAAGGAAAATTAAGCCAATTAACCCACTGATGAAGATAATTTTCAATATTCTATCAAGAGGCAAAAATCTTCACCAGCCCCTCTTATTTCTACTGTGGAAATAATTTGTGTGCAGTCTCTCAGCACTAAGAACTTAAACGAGTGTCACACCAGTTCTGTGGGTTCTAATTACAACTTTTATTTAAATTCTGATTTTCTGCCCACAGCTTGATTTCTCATTGGTGAAACCTGATTGCTTTCAGACCTGATTAGATTTTATTTGTAAGGCCTTGGAAACCTGCATGGGTAACATTCTCCGCGTTTAGGAGGAAACCCTCCAATATCCAGCTTGTCTATGTCAACTGGAGCATGAGAACCACTGGAGGTTCTTGAGGGAAGGGATTAATTTGGGACCATTAATTACCAAATAACTACATCCTATGTGTAAGTTACTCATAAAGATATATCTCAGGATCTAAAGCTGTTTCTCAGATGAGTACATTTCCCTTTAATTTCAGCATATGCAACATTTTGTCTTTTATTGTTTTTCCTATGCGTAGAGTCAGCTAGCATTTTACAGTAAAAATGCCTTTACTAACTGAAATGAGCATTTTACTTTGTAAGACCTTTCCTTGCTCTGTGGAGGGAAGATTGAATGGACCAAAGAAGATAAATATGTATGTTTAAAAAACACGTGAAGTTTTTTTAGAGATAAATTTCAGTTGTAATTATTGTCTATCTAAAAATCTAACTATTTTTAGTATTTTAAACAATAATGACCTGGCTTGCATAGAGAAAAATGAAGTAAAGTGAGTTATCTGCAGGGCCACTCTAGGTGTTTGAATTTACATGCCTTGCTCTAGGTTCTCCCTCACTCCTGCATAGGCTGGCCTGTTTCCAGCTCAAATACTCTTGGAAAATGCTAGTACCTTTCCATAATGAGGAAAACACACCAACAAGAGTCTCCTTGGAAATAGAGCTAGAACATTTCAGGATGATGTTTTTTTTACATAACAAAAATCTGATTTGTATTCATTTAACATTTCGATAACATAGAAATATTATACTGTTAAAAGTAAAAAGCACAAGCAATTTGATTATAATATTACTATATTAGAGATGTTCAAGTAGACTCTAGAATAATTGTTTTCCTAATTAATCATTATGATAAGATGTCAATGGAAATAACTATATTTCATCCAGCTATATTTACCATTGAGGATAATTTATGAAAACAGTGCCTCTCATTCTACATTGATTCATGGAAAATATACACTAAAAGGCAGTCATACTCTCCACTTCAGCAGGATCAGGGCCGCACATGCGCCAGCACACTTCTGGGGACAAATGGTTTCTTCTCCTCAAAGCGTGCGGTGCTGCGTGTGGAAATGCCTGCGTGGGCATCTTCCTTGCTTTGGGCTATTGTAATGAAATCTGTGACACTCGGTAGAAATAATTGTGAAAGCACAACAAAAGCCACCAGGCCACCAGACAACTAAACTGTTCTATTACTAGCTTATTAGTAATAGAGCTACCTGGGACATGGACAATGAGCCATACAACCCAGAATCCAGAGGTCACTCATCAGTGAAGCTCTTCACACAGGACATGTGCCTCTCTTCTGTCTCTCTGGCTTCTCTCTCAGTGAATCTTTAGAAAACTGTTAGACCCTTGTTTTTCATCTTCACCCATGGATATGTTTTTATTGATTATATATATATATATATATATCAAACAAACCAAGAAATTGTTCCCACTGAAATTACTGTGCAAGATATGAAATTAATTTTACATATTATATATATACTAGAAGCCCAATGCACGAATTCATGCACCAGTGGGGTCCCTTGGACTGGCCTGTGAGATCAGACCAAAATAGGCTCTCTGAGATCCCCTGAGGGATCCTGGGTTGCAAGAGGGTCAAGGCCAGTCCAAGGGACCCCAGTGGTGCACGATCAGGGCTGGGGAGGGACACAGGAGGTTGGCCACCCGGGGAGGGACTGCAGGAGGGCTCCAGGGCATGTCTAGCCCATCTTGCTCAGTCCCAATTGGCTGGACCCCAGCAGCAAACTATCCTACCAGTCAGAGCAGCTGCCCCCTAGTGGTCAGTGCAGGTCAAAGCGAGTGGCTGAGCAGCCTTTGCATATCATTAGCATATTACACCTTGATTGGTTGAATGGCCGACCAGCCAACTGGGCACTTAGCATATTAGGCTTTAATTATATAGGAAAAAATTATATATATATATATATATATATATATATATATAATTACATATACATATATACACACATATACATACATATATACATATACATACATACATATGCATACATATATATACACATATATAGAGAGAGAGAGAGAGAGAGAGATAGTGTGTGTGTGTGTGTGTGTGTGTGTGTGTGTGTGTGAGAGAGAGAGAGAGAGAGAAACATCCCTCAATTGCCTCATGTATGCTCCCTGATCAGGGATTGAACCCACAACCTGGGTATGTGCCCTGACTGGGAATCAACCCACAACCTTTGGGTGCACAGGATGATGCTCCAACTAACTGAACCACTGGCCAGAGCTAGTCCCTTTCTTTAATGAGGACTCTGACAATAAACCAAGTCTATAGGACAAATGGCATTTATGCATAATAAAGTTTCATAGAAAGAATTATTGTTGAGAATCTGTTTTTATTTCCTACACTAGAGGCCCAGTGCAAGAATTTGTGCACAGGTAGGGTCCCTAGCAGCTGCCAACCAGGGCCTCCCTTCCCTGGCTGCCAGCAGCTGGTTGGGGCCTTTCTTCGTTCTGTGCCACCCCCTGGTGGTCAGCGCACATCATAGTGAGCGAGCAAGCTCCTGGTCAGTCGAACTCCTGAGGGGACACTTTGCATATTAGGCTTTTATATATATAGATAATCTATATCCTGGAACTGACTTTTTAAAATTTATTTTTTATCCTCACCCAAGGATAATTTCCCATTGATTTTCAGAGAGAGTGGAAGAGAGAGGGAAAGACAGAGAAAAATTTGATGTGAGAGAAACACATCAATTGGTTGCCTCCTGCACACTCCCTCAGCAGGCCCCCCTCACTGGGGAGGAGCCTGCAACCTAGGTACGTGCCCTTGACCTGAATTGAACCCGGGAACCTTTGCTCTGCAGGCCAATGCTCTATCCACTGAGCAAAACTGGCTAGGTCTGGAGCTGACTTTTTAAACCCCATCTTCTCATCAGTGCCAGATTGGCAAATACAGAAACATCTAGTCACAGAGCTAATCCAAAGGGCTGATCAGACAGAAAGGGCCAATAATGATGTAGTAGGATAAAATAGATCTTAAGTGGTGCTTAGTCTCATGCATTACCTCATTGATTCACTGGAGAAGATAAATAGACCAAAGAAAACAGAATCCAACTCTTGGACTGTGAGCTCTGTCATTATTTTTTTGATATTCAAAAGAAAGAGGATACTTTTGACTTTTAAGAGCCTGGCTATGTGAGACTCCAAAAACGTGTTATGTTACAAAAATCTTGTGTTGAGTATCAAAAGTATGCTCTGAAAAATTCAAGCATGCCTTGTATTAGCTTCCCTAGCTATAGACTCCCATCCAGATGTTGCCTGTGAAGGTTTGTTAGGGAGCGCTGCTGAGACGCAGCCTTGGGCAGTGCGGAGGGGGCTGGCCTGAGGAGCTAACCGCAGGGGCTGCGGCCAAGGCCTGGCTCCCCTGCAGCTGGAGGCTCTCCCCAGTGGGTCCAGTCCAAGGTGAGGATTTGGTCTGTTTGCATCCCTTTATTGGTCAGTCACAGGCTAGCATTACAACTAAAGGACTTAACCATTGGTTCATAACTTGCTTATGGGACATTATTATTATGAATTTTACTAAATGGAAAGGGGCTCTTCTTGTGATACTTATTCCTTTAAGCAATTTAAAATGAGGGTGAGGGGTGTGGGGTGTAGAGGATGAGTAGCAATTCTATTTAAAACAACCAGAAAATTATGTGGCTGGTTAAAATAACAACTGATCAAGGTCTGCACAATGTGTTCAGAAAAACCACTTCATATTGTATTTAGATTGATTTGGATGACAACAGAAGGAGAAATGTAATGTAAATACCATAACTCTCCCAGCCATTCGTGAGAAATGCACTGCTATATATAGCGTATTTACAGTAGAAAAAGGAGTCCAGATTTGTCCCAATTAACCTTGTAGCTAGATGTCCTCCAGTGCTTACAAATGACAGTAATGAGATGCAGACAAGACAATGCATTAAACATCATTGGCATATAAATTAAATTCACATACAGCCTAAAAGGAATAGATACCTTTATGTACTGGACATGCAGGGAAATTATTAAGAAGCTATTTCATAAGAAAAAGCTAATTAGAAAGAAAATTCAATACTTTCTCTAGTGCTCATCTCCATCAATGTTGGAAACAAGTTGACCACGAACTAAGAAATTGTTCCCACTGAAATTACTGTGCAAGGTATGAAATTAATTTTATGATTGTCCCAATGGAAGCTACAGTAGCTACAAATACTTATATGACCATTATCATTTTCCTCTATATTGGCCTACATTTTAATTTGCTTAGGTTTCTATCTAAAGCTTATGAATATTTTAAAATAGATCCATCTTTACAGCAAAATAATGATAGATAGAAGAACAAGATAGACATTTTGCTGTGCATAGAATCCAAACTCAATAGCAAAAAAAATGTGAACTCTATACAAGAAGATTGCTTTTAAAGGGCATTTGTGAGAGTATATTATTAAAAGGTAGCTCGGGGTCCAACATGTGATAACATGACTCCTGGTCAGGAGCGTGGCAAGAAGCTCGGAGGGTCCGGCAGGACAGGGTGCTCTGATTGTTCAGAAGATAGTGGCCGCATCTGAGAAGGAGCATCTGCAAGGTTTCAGCACTGAAGACAGCTGAACTTTGCTTAGGACAATGGCCTTTCCTGACAGTTTCTAGAAAATATTACCATAGTGAAAGGCTGAACACAAAACTGGGTCTTTCCAGTTGTCACAGGCTAATAACTACTGCTTTGTTCTGCCACTTCTAACTGAAAGCCACATCCAGTCTTATAACAATAGCAGCACCAGAAAGGAGGGGGCACTCCTCCCACTCACCCATGTTCCAAACATCAACTCATCAGGCTGGCTCCGACATTTAGTACAATAGTGTCGGAGCCACCATCAGAAATCAATCAAAGACATATTTCTTTTTTGAGTGTTTTTTTTTTTTTTAATCACAACAACTCTGAGAACCAAGGAGGAAAAGCAAGCTTCTAAACAAAAACGAAATTAGTAACAGCAGACCCATTGCCAAGGGCAACATACATTTGACAGGAGATGCGAGGATGACAGATGAGCCCTTGTTCTCAGTCTGAATTTTGTCTAAGAATGACTTCACAGCATCTCAGGGATTATCAGCCCCTGCACTCACCTTTGTTGTGTAGAACGGAAGGGGGCTATGTTGGCAGAAGTCACCATAGGTGTAATTTCCTCCCTCCCCCGTTTTACACTTGACAGCAATTGTTACAGTTTGTCTCCCCCAACCCCAGTCTCTTCATTGTTCCTCTATATTTGTGGATCTCTTCCCTTTCCCTCTTCTCTTCTAATGTGGCAGAGGTCTATTTTCTGCCACTGGGACCATGAATTTTTTTTTAAACTGGTTTGAAATACTCTTCGATAAAAATCATGTTTTAAATTTTTTTCTTTGGAAAATATTTCTTTTCATGGAATTCAATTTAAATAAGTTTATTTCTTAGCACTACAATCTTTCTACATTTATAAATATTTTATAAATGAGAAAACTAAGACCGAGAAAGTTATGTGGCTTAGCCACGGTGACATTAAACACCTGTTATTGACATGGTTTCTGGAACTATTTATAGCAAGCTGTTTTCAGTTGTCTTTTGCACTCTAATTTTGATTCTCTAAACCTCCTGGGGAAACCAGGTATTCCATATCTCCACTTTCCGATAAGGAAAGGCAGGCTGGGCTCAGAGATCATCAGTTCAGTTAAGATCATGCAGCAAGTTGCAGCCTTGCTGACTGCAGGGATAGCCACCTGCCTCCGGGGCACCTCTAGTGTAAGAACATGAGGGTAGGTTATTTATAGAAACAGAAATTCCCATTTTATATTTAATTTTAGTGTCCTTACTTTCATTTTCAGTAATTTCCTCTTAATGCACAAGGTGATAAACTGATCACTTTGATGAACACTATTTATGAGCTCTCTGAATTTAGTAAGAACCAAACCAGAGCCTGTTCCTCAATACTGTCAGGAGTCCAGTGGCCCCAGGATGGCGGGTTGTCACATGTGACAGAGCAGAGCAAGCCCGCTGCAGGCTGGTCAGTGCATGCCCCTCGCACAGACTTGGCACGTGGTCTCACAAGCAGGCACTAGAGATTTTCAGAGAGCTCTCACAAGCTCAAAATCATCTAAGACAAATATGAGACAGAGATCAAGAATTAGCCTGGTATTCTGTTTATTAAGCTCATTTCTACAAAAGACTGGGATTTCCTTCCCTCACTTTGTCGCTGCCTGAGAAGTTTCCCACAGCTTCTCCCAGGCCCAGAAAGCAATGTGCACATCAGGCCCGTGTTTAGACAGACTGTCCAGGTGACAAGAGGTACAATGAACAGAAACCACCGAAAACCATCAGTGGCAGAGCTATTTATTATTGAACCATCTTCCTCTAATTTTAGAAACTGAAGGAGCTTTGTTCTCTATTGTCCATGTTTTAATTAATACCTATTATTTCCCCTAAATAGTGCCCTCCTTTGACATGCTATTTATACACACAGTTTCTGCAAATACACAGGATTTGCATGGCAAGCAGAATCCCACAGAGGGATTTTGTAAGAAGTATTTGGGTCCTTTTGTCTCAGGAATGTCTTGAGGACAAATCTGTAGTGTGCCTCCTCTAGGATGTTCCAGCTTTCAGTTTCTTTTTATGTGATTTTCATACATTTGATGTTGTGCTTTGATTATTCTGCTAACATTTTCTCTCCTACATTTAATTTGGCGTCTGCAGGACAGGGGACCAGCATTTCGCTGGGTGCTGACGGGGCTCTTTCGGGCCCTTCAGGACACTGCACAGCAAGCCCTGCACCACAGGCCCAGGTTTTCCCAGGCAAGTTCCCGGGGAGCTGTTGGGTGCTCCTCATGGAGGCAGGGGACTCAAAGGCCTCCTCATGGAGGCAGCTGCACAGCCGCTGGAGTGGAGAGGCCTGAGCCCCAGGAACTGGAGGTGACATGGCTGGGAGATGACTGGGCTGAGAGATGACAGGGTTGGGAGATGACAGGGCTGGGAGGTGACAGGGTTGGGAGGTGACAGGGCTGGGAGGTGAAAGAGCTGAGAGGTGACAGGGCTGGGAGGTGACAGGGCTGGGAGGTGACAGGGTTGGGAGGTGACAGGGCTGGGAGGTGAAAGAGCTGAGAGGTGACAGGGCTGGGAGGTGACAGGGCTGGGAGGTGACAGGGTTGGGAGGTAACAAGGCTAGGAGGTGACAGAGCTGGAAGGTGACGGGACTGGGAGGTGACAGGGCTGGAAGGTGACAGGACTGGGAAGTGACAGGGCAGGGAGTTGACGGGGCTGGAAGGTGTCAGGGCTGGGAGGTGACAGAGATGAGAGGTGACAGGGCTGGAAGGTGATAGGGCTAGGAGGTGACAGGGTTGGAGGTGACAAGGCTAGGAGGTGACAGGGCTGAAAGGTGACAGGGCTGGGAGGTGAAAGAGCTGAGAGGTGACACGGCTGGGAGGTGACAGAGCTGGAAGGTGACAGGCCTGGAAGGTGACAGGGCTGGAAGGTGACAGGGCTGGGAGTTGACAAAGCTGAGAGGTGACAGGACTGAAAGGTGACAGGGTTGGAGGTGACAAGGCTAGGAGGTGACAGAGCTGGAAGGTGACAGGACTGGGAGGTGACAGATATGGGAGGTGACAGGATTGGAAAGTGACAGGGATGGAAGGTGACAGGGCTGGGAGATGACAAAGCTGGAAAGTGACAGAGGTGGAAGGTAACAGAGGTGGAAGGTGACAGGGCTGGGAAGTGACAGGGCTGGGAGGTGTTAAAGCTGAGAGGTGACAGGGCTGAAAGGTGACAGGGTTGGAGGTGAGAAGGCTAGGAGGTGACAGAGCTGGAAGGTGACAGGACTGGGAGGTGACAGAGGTGGAGGTGACAGGACTGGAAAGTGACTGGGCTGGAAGGTGATAGGGCTGGAAAGTGACAGGGCTGGAAGGTACAGGCCTGTGAGGTGACTGGGCTGGGAAGTGACTGAGCTGGAAGGTGACTGAGCTGGGAGGTGACTGAGCTGGGAGGTGACTGAGCTGGGAGGTGACAGGGCTGGAAGGTGACAGGCTCCAGGAAGGGTCTCAGGAAGGAGCGTCAAGCACACCACAGGTTTCCATCGCCATTTGTTTGATGTTCTCATTATTTTCTGGCCAGTTTTCTTAAATAATGAAAAAAAAAAGGTTTTAAAGGACTTATTTTTATGATATTTTCTTAAGATTGCAGTTTCTGTGTTTAAACAATAATAATAACCTGCGCAGTGGAAGAAGCTGCCATTCCCAAGGCGGCTTTCCAGGCCTTAGTTTTGACTTTAAATGTCTTAGCTTGTGGTTGGTCAAACTAAGACGCTCCCCTGGTTTCCAGAAGTGAGACCCGGGGATACTGAGGACATGTTAGCAACAAGCGCCTTCATCCAGCTGCTGCTTCGGTGTTATTTCATTCAGGGTGTCACCAACTGTGCAACTGGGGTGCATAACTGAGGCCTTGTTTTGCAGGTTTGAGTCTCAGACCTCTCAGCTGGGTGCAGCGGCCTTGCCCTCCCCTCAGGCCACCCCGTGTGGGCCGCGAACCCCGACTGGCTAGGCCATGCGTGCTGGTCACCTGGCCACTCAAGTCCCCTTGGAATCCTGCAAGCATATCTTCTCACACCTTATTTTACAGCAAACAGTCCTGCACCTTCTTTACTACATGAGCACAGGGGCCATTTAGTAGACTGCCCACACTTACACATTTGAATATTCTTTTGCCTCCATCACTTTGCATATATCAAAACTTTTTCCAATGTTCAAAAATAGTGAGCATCTTCGCATTTCACTTTTGCATTTGTTTTAAACCTACAATAGTGATCAAGTGTTTTGCTAATATATCATGTATTAAGAAAATATTCAAAATATAATCACAGGAAGGCTGTCTGTCCAATAGGTTTGAACCTGAGTGGGTGTGATATAATGTGGGTTTGACCCCTCTGCTACATCACATTCAAAGAAATGTCAGGTCACTTTGGTGAGATCAGTCTAGAATGGATAATATGTTTTTACATATTCAATTCATGCAGTTTAACTACTTCTTTTAATTGCTTCAGTGTTGAATTTGTCTTTTAAAAGCTTCCCCTCATTAACGTGAAAGGAAATTAAAAGGGAAAGTGAATAGAATGGGTTCTGAGACCATTAAAATTATTCAAAACCAGGAGGAAATGTCTTTTTTGCTTCCAAACATCCAAGTACTTTTTGGTAC
This sequence comes from Corynorhinus townsendii, assembly GCA_026230045.1. Classification (NCBI taxonomy): domain Eukaryota; kingdom Metazoa; phylum Chordata; class Mammalia; order Chiroptera; family Vespertilionidae; genus Corynorhinus; species Corynorhinus townsendii. The sequence goes on along the minus strand of JAPDVU010000006.1, from coordinate 57,195,015 downwards.
ATATTTCATGGGTACATACATTTTCCATCATTATGCAGCATAAGCAAGATCATTCTCATGATTGTACAAACACTGTCCCATCCTCTTAGCACAAGAACCAAAATTAAATTGTCTAGAAATAAACAATGAAGAAAATTATTGTTGATTCTGTTATAATGAACTTGCTGAATGTTTTTTATCTAACAAGGTTACGATGGGTGGAGGAAAGCTCTGAACTAAAATATTCAATAAGACTCTTTCATAAAATGAAATTTCTATCACAAATCAAGATTATTCACTTAAAGTCCTTACATCTAGAAAGACTCAGATCTAAGTAACCTAAAACACATTAAATCTGACACACACACTCCCCCCAAAAAGTAAAACCCTCATTTGAAAATGGAGCCTAAATTTCAATAAATCTTACTCGCCTAACCATTCTGCAATATTCTGGCCCTCCTGAATTCAAAGTACTACTTGCATCACCTTTCTAGCCTGCACTTGGGCCACTTTAGTAGATCAACTGCAGCTGTCACAGGAATGGAATCCAATAGGGAAGTGGAACAGAGGGAAGTGCAATGCCACAAACAGTCCCCATGGTCCCTGCATCTTGGGTGTAACAGTGAATGAGACAGTGTTCTGGGCCTCAGGACTTACACAGCCTGGTGAGTGGTTATAATACAAAGATTTGAGGCAGAAAATGAACATCACAAGTTCTCTGGAGCTCTGAAGAAAGGAACATTATTATTCGTAAGTCCTTCCTAGGCCTTGGCCTTCTAAAAAAAAAAGCCCTTCAATGGTTTCATGGTAACTACTTTCATCTTTTCATGGCAGTATGGATAGGGTTAATTATAATTGCATAAATTCAATTTGTGGCTTTGTTTTAAGCTACAGTTTCACCAAACTGAAATAAGAGTACAAATTACAAAATTGTGGAGCTTGAATTTTATATTATTGCCCCTTCACAATCCACTTTACCATATGAAAGGTTCTAAAAAGTCCTGCAGTCAGGAAATCTGTTTTGCCTTAATTAGTCCAATGTCCAATGTCCCTCTATCTCATTTGCTCCTTTTTTCTTCTTAAGTACCTTATATCTGGACTTCCTGGAGTCACGTTTGAAGCACATTTTAGAAAACAGATGAGATACTTGCTTTCTCTGTTTCTGGTGCTGACGGTCAATGTTTATACCTGCTTTCTCAAAGCTATCTTCACAGATGAGCAGCCCAGGAAAATGATGAGGGAGCAGGGTGCTTGCCAGTCACAGCATCAGGACCGAGGGTGACATCACCTTCCTTTCTGCAGGTACAGGTGAACAGGCCACCTGGTTTACTAGAATAGGCGTCTAGTTTGGTGGAAGGAAGGTTGGGGCATAGATCCAGGAGCAGGACCTAGTAGCCAGGCCAAACACGACTGCCAATAGCAAAAGGCAAATGGAGGTGCACAGAGACATTTGAAAATCTGATGGCAAATAGTTCAGGGAGAAAAGCCTGATGCGTGGTATCAAAAGTCAAGTCTCTGAAGGACATGGCAACGCCAGGGTTACATATATCTCAACTCACTGTAGCAGACTTTACCTTCCCAATTCTTGAAGCCAGACATGATACAGAAGCAGAGATCCATTTTAAAAACTAGGTCGTCACGGATATATTGTGCATTCACTTGATCTTTGGTCCCAAAGGTAACGTTAACAATACAAAACACCTCCTCATTTCACAGAAGAGGAAACCAAATGTCACAGAGGTTAAATGACAAGCTACTTGGGGACACCGTATGACTCCACCTTACATGATCAGCACTTAAATGTTTAAATTTTTCTTTAATTTTTTCTTATAGGAAAAGAAGCTTAGTCTTTCAAAACCTTTATTCTCTGTCTTACGTGAATTTTTTATGCATAATAAATTTTGAAATATTTTTAAAAATGTAATCGTATTTCATGAAATTGATCTCCAAGAAAATTAAAACTTATTTCCCAAATTATTGTGTTCTCATGTTTTACCATTAGTTTAATACAATAACTTATATTTTGGGGGAAATGTCACATAGGAAAATAATGTTTGCCAGCAACCATTATACGGGCTCATCAGAGGCTTACTGCAAGCATCTGAATCACTTGACCACCATTTGTGGTTACTGTTACAATGCTGCTCTTAGTTTGTCATCTTCCATTATTTTCTACTTGTCGCATCTGTTCTTTATCCTGTTTTTCCTCTCTTCCTGCCTTCTTTTGGATTGACTTTCTCTTTTTAAGGTTTCAAGTAAGCTTCTCCATCAGCCTCCTAGCTTCCTCAGTGTACTCAGTGGTGGGTCCAGGGTCACAGGCCCATGTGTAACTTCTCACAGCTCCCTCCTACCCAGGCAATGGCTATTCCTAAAAGCAGAAGTCCTCTTTGGATGGTTCAGTTAGCAAAAGCAGGTGCTACTAATTAGGCTTTTGTGAAAGGGAAGTGGAGTAACGAAACAGATGTATCATCTTTGCTTTTCGCTGTCTTCACTTACAAAGCTTTCTTATGCAGGCTCTACTCCTGGATAGAGGGGAAACCTGCAATATTACATCAGATCACATACTAGTACAATGTAAAATCTCTCCTTTCTCTCCTATCTCCATTTGTGCTCATTGTTGTCATAAATTTGACTTCTACGCATGTTATAAACCTCTGAATGCATTATTGTTATTTTTACTTTGAGCAATTAATTTTTAAGACATTTTACAAACCAAGAAGGCAGTCTTTTAAATGTGCCCCGCATGAATACCACCAGGGAGCTCCTTCAACATGTCTTCACATACAAGTCTGTTGCCAACAAATTCTCTCATATTTCATCTTTCTAAAAATTGCAGGACTTTTATTTTTTAGGAATATCTTCACTGGATATAGAATTCTGGGTTAACTGTGATTTTTTTCTTTTTGGCACTTTCAATAATGTTATTCCATTGTCTTCTGGTTAGAATTGGTTGAGACAAGAAGTTAGAAATTCTATCTTTGCTCCCCGTATTTAATATGCCTTTTCTTCTGGCTGCTTTTGAGATTTTCATCTTTATTAGTGGTTTATAAAATTTTATTATGAGATGCCTTGGTACAGCTTTCTTTGTGTTAATCCTGCCTGTAGTTTGTTGAGCTTCTATGCAATTTGGGTCAAACTTCTCATTAAGTGTGGACAAGTTTTGGCCATTATGTCTTCAAATATTTCCATGCCTTCTCCTCAGTGCTTTCCTTCTGAACCCCATTACTTGCATGTTAGACTGCTTGGGGTTGTTTTACAAATCACTGTCTCCACTTATTACATTTTTTTCTTTGTGCTTAAGCTTGGATAGTTTCTGTTGTATTGCTATGTATTCAAACTTGCTGTTTTTTTTCTGCAGTGTCTAACCTGCTCTTAAATACATCCAGTACATTTTTCATATTAGTTATTGCATTTTCATCTCTAGAAGTAGCATTTGGTTGTCTTTTCATAAACTTATCTACTTTTATGTTCATGTTTTCCTGGAAATCATTTAACATATTCATAAGAGCTATCTCCAAATCCTATCATTTCTGCCATTTCTGGCTCTGTTTTTATGAAATAATTTTTCTTCTGGTCATGGGTCACATTTTCCTACACTTTGTATGTATAATAATTTTTATTGGATTTTGATAATTTTAAATACTGTTGAGTGAGTGGATTTTTTTTAAGTGTTAAGAATTTTAAACTTCTTTTCTGGCTAGCAATTAAGCTTTATCCTTTGAGTCTTATTTTAAAATTTTGCTACTGCAGGTCTGGAATAGCCTTTACTTTGGGGTTTGTTTAGCTTACCTACCAGTATCATGTGACCTTCTTTGCTATCTACCAAATGCCCCCTTGCTGAGTGAGGCTGTGTCACGTTCCCTGGTTGACATTTGAACGTCCCCAGCCTGGGAGAGCTCGGGGAGCTGCTCCACTTGGCGCTGGCTCTCTGACAGGTACTCTTTCACTGGGTTTTCTCTTTGCCAGCCTCATGGATCCTCACCCTCTGCATGGATGTTAACTATTGTGCCAGAGACTCAAGGTGACCCTTTGCAGTTTCTGGAGCTCTTTCCGGCATAGCTCCCTTTTCCCTGTACTCTGCCCATCCAACTCCAGCTGCTTCAGCTCACGGAACTCTGACCTCTGTAACCTCGGGAGGCTGTTGTGCTGTGCAGAGGTTCCCCTCCCTCGTGCAGAAGTCCCAGGCAACATAGGCTTGCTTCTTTGTTTCCCTTCTCTTAGGGATCACAGTTGAATTTTATCTAATTTCGTTTCTTATATTTTGTTCAGATTCTGCTTGTTTATGACAGGAGTGCAAATCTGGTCCCACCACCCCATCATACACAGAAGCCGAAGAGAATCATACATATTTAAAAAGAGAACATCTAAACCAACTCAAACTATACAATCCTTACTATGATTTGCATTCTTATGCCTGAATCCCAAGAAGATTAATTATATCTAGTCAGTTCAGCTCCTTCCCATCTGGTCTTCTGTGTCTACCGGGTATCTCTGAATCTTGACAAGATCAAAACTGCCATATGGAAGGCTATCTACATGGGTCCAGGTCAATATCAGGTTCAATCATGTCTTATATGGGTTACATGTCATGCACAACATACCTTTGTCTCAAAGTCATTGGTAATGAATTATTTCTTGATTGCATGACCTTAAATATCAACAAATTCTCCCCAAAATATAAGCAAACATTGTGGTAACAGTATTGATGCCAGAAAAATAAGAAATTATATAATATCCATAGTAATTGCATGCTAAATTAACTTAAATGTAATAGCAATAAAATGTTTTAATCACTGGATATTTTAGATAGAACCAAAAAAAAAAATCCATTCACAACTCATTTGAATGTTTCAATATAATCAATATTTTAAATATTGTTAAAAATTATCTCAGACTGCTTTCAAATAAGTACCTTGTAGTTTGAAAACTGTAAGTTATATGTCAAAATCTGGAAATTTTCTATGGATCCTAAAAGTGAAATTTGATAAAAAGCATCACATCTATTTTTTTTTCAAGGATAATTTTTAGCAAATAAAAGGAAGTTTCTACCAAAATACTACACACACATATACATGAATCTATATACCTATATCTGTGATCAGAAGAGCGAACTGAGGACATTCGGTATCCTTTTACGAGGTTTCTTTACAGCAGGAGTCAGCAAACATTTTTGTGAAAAGAACTCCATCATGAATATTTTAGACTTTGTGGGCCACAGAGTCTGTCACAGTGCTTAGCTCTGCCACTGTCCTGTGAAAGCAGCACAGAAAATGAGTCAGTAAGTGGGTGTGGCTGTGCTCCAATCAAACGGGATTCACAGGAAGCTGGGAAGCCTGATTGGGCCTGTGAGTCATCTTTTGCCAATCTGTGACCTGTAGCACAAGATTACAAAGTCCTAATGCCACCCAAAGAAAGATGAATTATCTAGAGTCAGCCTGGAACCAATTAGACAGTCAACTTGTGTACTCACCTCTTGTGTTTGTTCCAACAACAGGGTACCAGGAACACTCAAGGACTACAAATAACCCAGATACTTCTCTGTCTGCTCTCATTCCAATCCATTTTTGTGCTTGTTTCCATCTTCATTTCTGGCCCCCACTCCTGGCTTTAGAAATTCTCCAGGGAAAAATCGACTGGACTTCTGGCCCCTGGCTTCTCTGCTTTGGTCTGCTTGAGGCAGGATAATCAAACATGAGGTCGTGTCTCTCCCAAACCAGAGCAAGGTGAAGAGTGGGTACATGAACTCTCAAGATCATCATTTGAATTTCGCAGGTCATTATGCAGAATAACACTATTCAAACCATCTCTGTTGTTTGTACATCCCTAAACTAACTTCAGAGGCAAAATTGAAATGATTTATGAACTGAGCATCTGTGACTATAAATCAGAAGTCTTGGCTAATACCATGTGATTAATGAAAAATGTCCATCATACACATAGTTTATAATTTTTAAATAAATTGTCCTAAGAGACTATATTCTAGACACCACCAATTTTGTTAAAGTATTTATTAAAGCTTTCAGAAAAATATGCCAACTTAATCTATGTATGATGAACTTCATCAAACAACATTGAGTTGTTTTGAGATTTTAATTAGAAGAACATATATAAAATGCCATGGCAGTACATGGCCTATGCTAGGCATCCAAACATTAATTCTTTTACATATCAAACAGAGAAAAAATACCAACTGAACCAAATCAACTTATGAACGGATATGCATATTTCAGATGATGTTTCAGTAAGAAAAATGTGTTTTATTATTCCTCAAACTTAGTTCTATTGCTCCAGAATGAATGACAACTGAAATTATAAAGCAATCAAAACTATGCCAACAGCCACACATTCCCGAAAAAGGCACTCTGTGTAAATATGCACATTACCCTGTGGAACAGATTTGAGATGATGGATAATATTGAAAGACAAGGACAGAATAGAGCAGGATTTTAGCAGAGTGTACAGGGTCATTCTTTTATGTAACTGGAAAAATGAGAAGGTTAATTATCTGTTGAGTTTTAAGCATTAAAGACATACTAAAGAAACATGATTAGGAAGAAGAGAACAAGAAGTGCTTTAGCAGAGGTTTATAAAAATAAACTTCAGTATGAAGAAGAACCTTGTAAATGTTTGCTCATGGCTTGCAAAAAAGCAAAATAAAATATTTAATAATCTCTTTCATATGGCATAATTTCACTAGGCTTTGCCTCAGGCAAAAGGGAGATTTTTGCCAATAAATGTGCTTTGAGCTTTTTCAAAAAGGAAACCTAAGCTAAAAAGGTATATTTCTTTTAACAAGTCCTCAGACTAAATCTTAGCCACATTTTCAATAATATTTTTGAGATGCAAAAAGTGAAAATAAATAGGAACATTTTTTCAGAAAATACTAGAACAAAATTATGGAAAATTATAATTCAGGACTAGGAAGAAAAACTTCATTGCCTAAAAACATAAACTGATTTGTACTTTTTATTTCATTTTTGTATTATTTTGAGGAAACAAACTGATAACTGAATTATTTTATCCAAATTACTAGGGATTATTTTTTTATCTAAAGAACATTAATGGGAATTCTTTTTTAAAAAATATTTTTATTAATTTCAGAGAGGAAGGGAGAGGGAGAGAGAGATAGAAACATCAATGAGAGAGAATCATTGATCAGCTGCCTCCTGTGCAACCCCTACTGGGGATTGAGCCCACACCCTGGCATGTGCCCTTGCAGGGAATTGAACCTGGGACTCTTTAGTCCCCAGGCTGAGGCTCTATCCACTGAGCAGAACCAGCTAGGGCAATGAGAATTCTTTAACCCCAAATACTAAAGAGTGCCTCATGGAAAAGTAAGACAAGGGCCTAATTTGACACTTGCATTCTGGGAGTGTCTAGAATTTCTTTTGCATTGCAAAGTTGAGATTTACCCAAGTTATTGTCTAATCTGGAAATGAGTTTTCACTCTTTTGAGTTTCACTCTTTTTTTTTAATATATATTTTATTGATTTTTCACAGAGAGGAAGGGAGAAGGACAGAGAGTTAGAAACATCGATGAGAGAGAAACATCGATCAGCTGCCTCCTGTACACTCCCCACTGGGGATGTGCCCGCAATCAAGGTACATGCCCTTGACCGGAATCGAACCTGGGACCCTTGAGTCCGCAGGCCAATGCTCTATCCACTGAGCCAAACTGGTTAGGGCTTGAGTTTCACTCTTTTGAGGTTCCTACCTTGGATTAAATAATGACCTGAGCACTACCCAGAAAATCTTTATTCACTTGTTCTCTAGTGTTTTGTAATGGAAGATAAATCTTTTGTACCTGGGGAGAAAGCAAATATCTATTATATAATTTACCAGAATAAATAAGAAAAAAAGTTAGGGCTTTAAGAATAAAGAAAACAAAAGAGCTAAAGAATAAAGACCAAAAAAAAAGTTTAAAACACTGGTAGACCACATTCTGACATTAATCCTTAACTATAATATAAAATGATTATATATTATTCTTTGAGATACTCAGTGACAATCATATTTAATTCCCTTTAATATTCTCCTAGGTTAATGTTTTCCAAATCAGAGGGACTCATGTACCAAATTCTTAATTCTTGCCATTTTTGTATGCAATGTCTACTATTATTTACTAATTTATTTTAACCTACCTTATTTTTTTCTGATTAAATGCATCCTACATAATAAAAGGCTAATATGTAAAGCGACCAAACAGTGGGATGACCAGTCGCTATGACACACACTGACCACCAGGGGTTAGACACTCAATGCAAAATCTGCCCCCTGGTGGTTAGTGCACTCCCATAGGGGGAGCACCACTCACCCAGAAGCTGAGCTCATGGCTGGCAAGCACAGCAGCAGTGGCAGGAGCCTCTTCCACCTCTGAGACAGTGCTAAGGACCGGGCCTAAGCTGGCAGGCGGACATCCCCCAAGGGGTCCTGGACTGCAAGAGAGCACAGGCTGGGTGGAAGGACCCCCCCACCCAGTGTACAAATGTTGTGCATCAGGCCTCTAGTTTAAAAAGAAAATTTGATCTCACCATGAAATCAAGGACTTCTGTTCCAGTATTTTGAATACAAATTAAATCAAAAACAGTATTATAAACAATGGTATAACTACATACACATATATATATATATATATATATAGAGAGAGAGAGAGAGAGAGAGAGAGAGAGAGAGACAGAGAGAGAGAGAGACAGAGAGAGAGACAGAGAGAGAGAGGTAATATGCAAATTAGGCCAGGACACCATAACAGGTCACAACCAGACCATCAGCTCTTTATTAGCTCCTATCCAAGCCACGGGGCATTGCTCCAGAGACAAGGCAGAAGCAGGGAAGTGCCGGGAGAAGGTGGGACCAGCCTGAGGCAATACGAGTGTGGGCTGCACTGCTGGAGAAGGCAGAAGGGAGAAGGTGAAAAGGCCAGCATCATGGGAGCAGGCAGAAGGGAGAAGGTGAAATGGCTGGCACTGCGGGAGAAGGCAGAAAGTGAAAAGGCTAGAGCTGCGGCAGAAGGCAGAAGGGAGAAGGTGAGAAGGTGAGAAGGCCAATGCCATGCATGAGAAGGCAGAACAGAGAAGACAGAAGGGAGAAGGTGGCAGTTAGGCAGGGTGATCAGGCCAGGAGGGGAGAACAGAGAGGCAGTTAGGGCGATCAGGTCAGAATGGGAGAGCACATAGGCAGTTAGGGTGACCAGGCCAGCAGGGAGAACAGTTAGGGCCATCAGGCCAGCAGGGAAGCAGTTAGGGGCATCAGGCAGGCAGGCAGGTGAGTGGTTAGGAGCCAGTGGTTCTGGATTACAAGAGGGATTCCAGATTGGAGAGGGTGCAGGCTGGGCTGAGGGATCCCCCTCCTCACCCCGTGCACGAATTTCATGCACTGGGCCTCTAGTTATTACATAAAATTACCATATACTCTTTTTACCCCATGTAAAGAAAAACAACCGTATATTAGAAATGTTTACCTCACATTAATGAAAAAAACAATATCCATCAAAGTGTTTTTACAATCATAAACATGCTAAAATGATATCAATAAATAAGATGTATTTTGGGGGTTTTCTTTTAAATGCATGGACCTTTGTTGGACTACATCATAGGGGAACTTCTTTTATTAACTACTATCACATTTATTAGCATCATATCAGGCTCTTAAATGCAGTTTTTTCACATGATACTCAATGACTTTGGTGCTTTTGTCATCACCATCCTCATTTTACAGATGAGGAAATGGTTTCAGAAAATGAACAAGTTTGCTTAGGAGTTTACGGCTGGGATTTCCCACTAGTCTGCTAAGTTTCCCTCTGAAAGCGAGAACAGCCAGGACACTGTGGAACCTGAGTGTGTGTGTGTGTGTTGGGGGGGGGGGGCGCTACCAACCAGCAAAGGAGAAAAGACAATGCGAGTGAAAGTGGACTGGCTGCCTAATCCAAATAAAACATTTCTGTCTCTGTTCCCAGTGTACATTTCTCTGAGACTAAAACCTGAAAATTCATATATTATCTTTCAGAGCTTCCAGCTCTAAAACAGAATGAGTCTAAGACTCACATTTAATGATTGCTAAACGATGAATTAAGGTATACTCCTAATTTGCCCATGTCCATTTTTTTTCAGTCTATCAACTTGTGTATATGGAGGTCCTCGTTTCACAAAGCAATATAAATCAGATTTTGTCACATGCTCATAATTTTGGAATTAGAACATTTTGGCTCCAAAAGCCTCTCGCTGACAAGATAGCTGTAGTCATTCCAACAAATCTCTATTTCTGTGTCTCAGCAGAGCCTGGAGCACTCGCATTTCCTACCACACACTCCCTATGTTGTTGAGGAAGTGAAAAGTCAATTTGAAGGGGTGAGTAAAAAATTTACAGGATATCGTTAAGATTCTAAAAAGTATGAAGAATAACTTCAGGCCATTCAAAGCTATTTTATAATGTGTTTCTTGAACCTGGAAATTAGTGCTTCAGAAACATCTTCTGAAGTCTACTTAAACTTGTCAAACAAATAGTTTGGTTTAAGATCCCAAGGTGTGTGCTGTTGAGAAGGAAATTAGTAATAAGAATGTGCTATGTTTACTTGAGCTGTTAAAAAAGAATACATTGCTTTAGAAATTACTCTGCTGATTTGTTAAAGAAACCAGTTTTTGTAATTTATGGAAACAGCTAGAAATACATGTTAAGATGTAATCTACAAAATTATTTTGAATTCATTTTGAAAATACTTTAATTTGATTTAGTCAAAAATATACAGGAAACTTTATTCATTCTCTACTTAGGTTAGAAAAATAGTTTCAGGATAAAACTAATATGAGTAAATATCTCTCTTTTCAAATGATGAACATATTCAAATCATCCAAAGACATGCAATTTTATATTTTTCTTTTAACATCTACACTGTAATTCATGTAACTTTCCCCCCAATTGCTCTGTTATAATTGTTGTGTACCATATATTTGCTTGCAGAAATTTTGCTGCTGGCCATGGGCCACTATGACCATTGTTATAACTATAAGAAATAAGGAGATAAAATTACAAATATTTGCTAAGATATTAGAAAAGCTAAGAAAATCAGAATCCACATGCACATTCAATATTATTTATAATAAAAATGCAAAGAAAAGATTGTTATGATGTATTTTGTCTAACATATTGGCAAGTAATAACCAGACACTCCTTTGTGAGTGCTGTGAAATGAGCTGTTTTCGCAGATGCTGAGAGTGTAAATGGCAGCATCTAACTCAGGTATGTAGCTAGGTCATGCATTTTAGTATATTTATACCTTTTGACCCAGTAATTTTACTTTTAAGATATTTTTCTAAGAAAATTAGATAGTGATACATACATCCACACATATATACATATATTTGTTTATACACCTACTGCTAAGTAAAATGTCAAACATTTACCGAACATTAAAAATAAGTTTTCTAAAGATGATTAGAGAACAAATGCTGAAAATTAAAGGATCTTCTGATAGAACAGTAAGCTAAAAATAGAATATTAAACTTAACATATAGCAGCACTCAGGTCTTGATTAAAATTATAAACATTGCTTATGAGAAAGAGACAAGGAGAAACTATTTTAACGCTACAATAACGATCTTTCATGGTGGGATCTCTTATCTTTAGGATCTGTTAGTGATGAGGTTTAGGGTGATTGTTATTTTCTTCTTTATCATATTATCTACTAAAGACTATTTACATGACAATTTAGAATATTTTTGTTGTTTTATGTTTTTATGTAAATGGACCATAGTTCAACTAAATGACTCATTAATCATTAGCTAAGTTTATAAAATTTGATTTTTCACTCAAAGCCCAATTAAAAGTTAGAAAGATGAGCAATACCCTTCTCCTTTGATCAGATTATGAACTTGTGTGACTTCTTTTTCTCTTCCTCAAATTCACCCTGCCCCAACATTAAAGGATGAAAACAGGAGATGATCTATGTATTTTCATGTTTCTTGCAAGAGAAAAAAAAAATTGGACTTGGGTTAGAATTGCATTTTAAGATAATGCCAAGCTTGGCCTTGTATAACATATATATTCTGCTTATTTCTCAACTTATATCTCCAAGCCAGGCTTCCCTCTTCCTACAATTCTGGCTCGTGGACATCTGGACATCTATGCGCTTTTCACAATCACTATATCCAAAGCCTAAACTATTCTGCATTTGGTTTATTCACTGCCCCATATTTCTAGAACAATGCCAGACCATGCTTCATACAGAGTAGATGCTCATTAAATGGCTAAATACTACATGGATTGTTGCCCAGTGGGCTTGTGGGCTCCTGCAATAGTCACAGAACAACTCACCATGGCCAAGAATCATTAAAAGATTTGACTTCTGAATACTCTCCAATTATGGTTATTAGTCACTGAATGATACTTGGAAATAATTGCAAAAGAATCCCTTATATTGGCCTAACCCTTTATAATATATAACACCATTTCTTCATACTTATGACATCACTTCAGTCTTTCAACAAACTATGAATCAGCCAGGGACGATATTTGTTTTTCTGTCATAAATGGAAAAAATAATAATAGCTGCCATTTATTAAACACTGACTCTATGCCAGGCACTATGCCTGATGCTTTGCATGCAGGATCATGTTTGACTCTCAGTGCCAAATATCACATTTTAAGGATGTCGGAATGGTTTCGGGTGAGCTTGGTATTCTTGTGAGCTAGGTGCCTTGTAACCTGGGGATTGTAATTATTAGGAAGTGTAAAGAAGAGAACACAGGCTGAGGAAGGTGAAGTAATACCCCAGTGTCTCCCAGGAGGGATGAGATTCAGATCCAGGTCATCTGGTTCCCACGCTCATGCCTTTAATGAGCAAGAAGGTAACGTCCTACTGAAGAAAAGGGCCTTCCTGGGCTGGTCGCCTGGACACCAGAGCCTGGACTCCAGGAACTCAGAGGGATATCTGGCTATCTCTGCCATTCCAGGCTTCTTAAACCCATTATACTCCCCTAACCCTTCAGCTGTTTTGGGGGGAGAAGGGGCAGGGGCTACGTAAAGCCATCACATACATTTCTGAGTGGATTTTGTGAAACTATAGCAGATATAATAACCTAAATGCCGAAGTGCTCTTACTATGCAAAACTAGGCACTTCATGGAGAAAATGAGTTTTGCTTGCATTCTTAAAACTTGGTTTGAATATTAATACCATGATTTCAGAGGCCCTAGACCACAGAATTCAAACCATAGGTAAATGGCATGAAGTTGCCTTCTTGCCACATAGGAAGAGATACATGTCATTTCTTGGCAAGTGGAGGTACATACGTGGATGGTGGCAAGAAGGAAGAGAGGGCAGGGAGAGATCTGATGTAAACAGTAGTTCCTGCCTCCTCCCACCTTGGCTGTGTCCTGGGGAGAGAGAAGAGTGGAATGGAGAGCAATGACAGGCATCCTCGATAGGATCAGGAAGGCTTCATAGCAACAGGAGACATGTCTTGTTTTCCAGGGTGAGCCTGCAAAACAGCATGTTTCTGAGAAAAGATTGGTCTGCTCAAGACTGCTAAGATAACACAGACTTAGAGAGGTGAATAGTGATAGTACTTACAGCATAAAGAAAGAGGTGAGCAAGCATGGCCTTGGACACAATAGTTAAGGGGATACCCAAAACACCCAATAGAGAAGAGATAAATGTAATTTATAGGCAGGCTAGAGGTAAAGCTTTGTGTTGCCAAACAGTCTCAAGATAAATAATCAAGACAAATAATATTTTCATGCTTGATTTCAAAAAATCAAAATGAATGCAGAAATCAATGATGAAGGAAATATCAAAATATTAACTAAAGACTGACTGTTGCTAGCTGTTTGTTTTATACCCTGCATTATTGCTCTGGTTCAAAGGCCCTGTGCCCAATGCTCTGACAGGCCAAAACTCAGAGTTTGGAGTAAGAAAATATTTATTGATCAGAAAGATGCCCACCAAGAAGATAGGGGTTCTAATTCTCAAATTCATCTTAAGAAGTTCAGGCTTCTTTTCTGTCAAGAAAAATGGAGGGGTTGTTATTGTAAAAACACAAGCCCCCATCAGAGTCTCTCCAGTGATTAGCATGTCAAGCAGGAGCTGTTAGGCTGAAGGCCAGGGGGACTATGCAGGCTTGAACAAGATGGACTCTGAGACACTGAGCATTTCACTCTGCCACATTGTTGAGGAGCAGAAATATCACTTTCCATCCGCCTGGGCTCCAACACCTCCATGCCCTCTGACGGGGGCTTTCTAAGGTTTGGTATTGGAGTTTGAGACTATTTGGTAACACAAAGCTTTATATACATATTCATTTCTTTTTTTTTTTTTTGCAATTTAAGAAATTTTGGCAAAATATATGTAACAAAATTTACCATTTGAATCACAAGCACCACCACCATCCATCTCTAGAACCTGTTCATCTCCTGGAACTGAAACTCCATACCTATTAAACACTGACTTCCCCATTCTCCCTTTCCACCAGACTGTGGTAACTGCCATATAATAACATTGTTTGGTAAATGAGATTTTTTTTTTTTTTTTTTTTTTTTTAGTTCCACTTTCTGAGAGATCACTGTTGGTGTATAAAAGTGCCATTGATTTCTGGGTATTAATTTTGTGTCCTGCTACATTGCCAAATTCATTTATTAAATCTAGTAGTTTTTTTTTTTTTGGTGGAGTCCTTAGTTTTCTATGTACAATATCATACTTCCTCCTTTCCAATTTGAATGCTTTTTATGTTTTCTTCTTGTCTGATGGCTGTGGCTAAGATTTTCAGTACTATGTTGAATAAGAGTGGCGAAAGCAGACATCCCTATCTTGTTCCTGTTCTTAGGTGTAATGGTTTTAGTTTTTGCCCATTGAGTATGATGTTGACTGTATGTTTGCTATATATGGCCTTTATTATATTGAGTTATGATTCCTCTATTTCCACTTTGCTGAGAGCTTTGATTAAAAATGGATTTTGTTTAATGCTTTTTCTGCATCTATTGATATGATAATGTGACTTTTGTCTTTCAGTTTATTTATGTAATGTATCATGTTTACTGATTTGCAACTATTGCACTAGCCTTGCATCCATGGAATAAATCCCACTTGGTCATGGTGTATGATCTTTTCAATATATTGCTGGGTAGGATTTGCCAGAATTTTGTTGAGAATTTTAGCATCTATGTTCATCAAGGATATTGGCTTGTAATTCTCTTTCTTTGTAGTGTCTTTATCTGGTTTTAGAATTAGGATAATGCTGGCCTCATAAAAATAGGTTGGAAGTGTTTTTTCTTCTTGAATATTTTTGGAATAGTGTGAGGAGGATAGGTGTTAATTGTTCTTTGGTGGTTTGGTAAAACCCTTCTGTGAAGCCATCCCAACCAGTGCTTTTATTTGCTGGGAGATTTTTTATTATTATTATTACGGTTTTAATTTCATCAGTTGTTATTGGCCTATTCAGATTTTCTGATTCTTTCTTATTGAATTTTGGAAGATTGACTTTTCCTAGGAATTTGTCCTTTTTTTTTTCCAATTTGTCCAGCTTGTTGGCATATACCGTAGTTGTTCATAGTATTTTCTTACAATCCTTTGTATTTCTGTGATGTCAGTTGTTACTTCATTGCTTTCATTTCTGATTTTATTTATATGGGTTTTCTCTCTTTATTTCTTGATGAATCTGGCTAAAAGTTCATCAATCTTGTTTATCTTTTCAAAGAAAATTAGTTCTTGGTTTCATATACCTTTTATATTATTTTTCTTTAGCCTCTATAGCTTTTATTTCTGCTCTGATCTTTATAATTTCCTTCAGTCTACTTATTCTGGGATTTTCTTGTTGTTCTCTTTCTAATTCTTTCAGTTGTAGGATTAAATAGTTTATTATTAATTTTTCCTGTTTTATGAGGTAGGCCTGTAGTGCTATGAACTTTCCTCTCAGGACTGTTTTGCTGTGCCCCATATATTTTAGGTTGTTGTGTTCATTTTCACTTGTTTCTAGGAAGTTTCTGATTTCTTTCTTGACCTCATTGGTAATCTATTCATTGTTTAATAACATACCATTTAGCCTTCATGTGTTTGAATGTTATTGAGGTTTTTAACTGTAGTTGATTTCTAATTTCTTGGCTTTGTGATCTGAGAAGATGCTTGATATGATTTCAATCTTCTTGAACTTGTAGAGACTTGTTTTGTGTCCTAACACGTGGTCTCTCTTTGAGAATGACCCATGTGCACTTGAGAAGAATATATTTTCTGCAGCTTTGGTGTGAAATGTTATGTAAATGTCAATTAAATCCATCTGGTCTAGTGTGTCCTTTAGAGTCTGTTTCCTTGATGATTTTTTGTCTTAAAGATCTATCCAGTGAAGTTAGCAGGGTATTAAAGTCCCCTACTATGACTGTGTTGCTATTGATCTCTACTCTAAAGTCCTCCGGAAGATTTTTTTAATATATTTAGGTGTTCCTATATAGGATTCATATATTTTTACCAGGCTTATATACTCTTGGTGGATCAATCCCTTTAGTATTATGTAGGGACCTTTATTGTCTCTTGTAATGACCTTCATTTTGAAATCAATGTTGTCAGATATGAATATTGCTACACCAGCTTTTTTTCATTTCCATTGCATGGAAATTTTTTTTCCAACCCTTCACTGTTATCCTGTGTGAGGATTGTGGCACTTATCAGCTTAAACTCACAGGTGACTATCCTACATGTGTAATCCTTGCACTGCCTGGCCCCAGCCCATTACTCTGAGCCCAGCCCCTCCCTCTCTCTTAGGCATTTGTATTGCTCAGAGGCAAATCAGTGAAGTTTTCCCACTGCCACACCTTTGCATTTGCTGTTCCCTCTGCTCTTTGCCTGGCTCACTCCTTCCCATCCCTCAAACTTCAGCCTGTCTCTTCTCTTTATAGAAGGGCACCAACTTACTTTTTCATTGTTTAGTTTTGTATAGGGAGTGTTTATAGGGTTAAGCCTTGGACTGACCTGCTGGCAAAGCCACAAACAAGTCCCAGCTTAGAGGGCACAGCCCTCTTAGCATAATTAAGCTTGATCTTGTGACATTCCGTAGATCTTTCCTGGGTAGCTAATGGGCTGTGGAAGGTGTAGCAAGTGCTGCCAAAATAAGTGAAACTCACAAGAACATTGTAAATTACCTTGTTTACCTCTGACTATAAAATAAAGCATCAGCTTGCAGTCTGGATCTGTTCTGTGGTCTCAGTCATGCACAGAAGATCCACCTAGACCCAGCTTATTCTCTTTGTCTTTTCTTCATCATTCGCTGGCCCTCCCTCAGGCTTGCCAAACCCTTGGCTGTGCTGGCACGGCACAGTTTTGAAAGAAGCTCTTGTCATAAAAAAATCTGCAATTATATCATCTTATTATTGGCGTATATAGTTATTTGTATTTATCTCTAGACAGTAAGTGCTGCTACTTCAGGGACCACTCTCTACCTGTAGCAGGTACCCAAACAACATGAATGAATGACTAAATAAGTGACAGAGCTTTTATGAAAAACAGTAAAATAGCCACCATTTGTTGCTATCAACTGAGTGCTAAGCATTGCACAAAGAACTTCCCATATACTGTCTCATTTTACAGTCCCAATTTAATGTGAGAAAAAGGTGGCTCATAGCATTTTAAGGACTTTGTGGTGTGAATTAAAAAATGGTGTAACAGTTGTTGAGAATGTGTCACTGTGGAGTGAACATCAAAATTTACAGGTCATACAATGTCAAACTACTGAAGAATCTATCAAAATAATATCCAGATAGCTGAGCTTTTTGTCAAAAACATTCCAATCAGTCCCTACCCCATTCCTGCTTGACTCACATTTCTTCAGAAGTACCTTTCTTAAGCAAAATCTTCTTGGAAATACAGAAAGGTGAAAAATTCATTTTGTGATGAGAATTGAAATCTGCCTGGCTCCAAAGCCTATGCTGGTGCACCTGGTTTTATTGTGCCTTGCTTTATTGCTTTCCACACAACGCCTATCTCACAAACTGAACGCAAGACCCTCCACCGACCAAAAGATTAGGACGGGCTCTCATGGGAGACTGCTCTACTGGTGGTCTGGAACCCCAGGTGTGCCTGTATTTTTCCTCCATCCCATGCTCCTCTGGCTTCTGCTATTTGAATCCTCAATTAGCTAGATATTACAGAAACATCATTTACTAGCCTGAGTCAAAATTAACAAGTTTGATCTCATTTCATTCCTCAGCAACCCTATGAGATATAAAGATCATCGTTATTTCCACTCTCCAGGTGGGTAATAGGAGTCAATTCTTTTAGTCACGGTCTTGACACTGGTGGTAGAAGCAAACTCAAACAGATGTGACTACTCCAGAACCTCCACTTTGAATTCTTTGGTCCCTGTCTGACATTCTTCAGAGAGCTCTGGGGACTGCCTTAGGACCGCCCTGGCCTTCTGGAGATGCATGGCCTGGGGATCTCACGGGCTGCAATCCCAGATGTCTGTTTATGTTGGCACCTATTTTCTGGGTTCTCAATGGCATACCACGTGTTTTAGGCTAGTGCCAGTCATGTGTTTATATGGTGTCTCCATATAAATCATATAAAGACACCATATAAACCATATAAAGACACCATATAAACACATGACTGGCACTAGCCGAAAACACATGTTATGTCACTGAGAACCCAGAAAACAAGTGCCAACATAAAATGAACCTGAACTTGCACACAAAATATTATGAACTATGACAAAAGGGCATAGTTCTAAAGAATGCATCAACATGATTACAAATATTTATTTAGTTAATCTGAATTCTTTAGTCTAAAACATCTTACTCAATTATCCATTCCTGCTTTAATTACATTTTTGTCAAAAGAGTAATAAGGATTTATTTCCCAAAACTACTGTTTTCAGAGATGATCTCAAACAAAAATAGAAACAGACACATACCTGAAATTCCCAGGACATTCGCTTCCACAGCATAGCTGAGGAGAGTCTTTCCTGATGGCTCTTGCTTTACCAGTGTAAACTACCTCCAGTCACTCTACCCAAAATGTGGCCTAACCGTGATAAAATATACTAACACATTTTCTTACAAATTGTAATGACACAACATGTCAACTTAATACAAATTTGTTAACAGACTATCTTGCTGGAATATAATAAGCAAGAAATATTCTTATAGTTTTGTTTATATATTTTCATCTCTCACATATAATCCTCCAATATTTTAACATTTTTTCTACAAAATTTGGGGAAATCACAGAATAAATAATTTTTTAATTTGGTATCTTATTCCACTATAAGGAGAAAAAGTCTTATTTATTAAATTAATATTTCTTGACATCATTTTTAATATTTTGTTCCAATTTCAAATAGAACAATCTGGAACAATAACTCAAATTTCAAACGACAAATGATGAAATTTTATCTGGGCAATTACACTATAAAATAATCATTTTTATTCATGTTACAAATGAAGACTGAAATACAAGGAAGATAATTTGCAAAAATACTATGTGTCAAGCATTAACCTTGCTTTTAGAAATCCTGTTTTTTCAATAAGATCATACTGTCTTTAAAATTGTAGGCTAAACCTTACAATTTACTTGGGATTTAGATAACACTATTTTTGTTATCTTAAAAAATTGCTCTTGCCATATATCATCATCCTTCCTTCAGCTGCTCTTAGATTTTCAGGAAGAGATGAAAGAATTACTTGTACTCATTTGTACTCATTTCTTTCCATTTTCCTTGAGTGCACTTTAATCAGGAATTTGCTCCAAACACTCCACAGAGATTGCTGTAACCCAGGTCATGACTGCCACCCACTGGACTGTATCCAAGGATGAGTCCTGGTCCTCATCCTACTTGAGCTATCAGCAGCATTTGACACACCTGATTACTCCTTCCTCCTTTAATCATTTTTTACTCTTCGCTTCCAGAAAAATCTTCCAGTCCTCTTAAGATCTGGGCCTCACTGGCCATTTCTGCAGCATATAATTGATGATGGCAAGTCAAAAACAAAAGCCTCGCTTCAAGAGAGGGAACATAGGCTCCACACTGTGAATGCACAGGGAAGAAGGAATTGTGGATATGTTGGTAGCCATCTTGGGAGACTAGAAGATAGAGTGGAAAAAAAAGGGGGGGGGCAGGTTAAACAGGTGAATGAAGGTAATGGAGATAGGAGGAGATAAAAGGAATGATGTCTCATTTAGATAGAATAGTCATAACTTAGTACAATATGTTTACAATTCAGACCACCTATTTTTATTTTAGATTGAATGTGTGGCAATTCCCCCTCTGAATTTTCTTTCCTGCCCTTCCTCAAATTGAGATTTATAATATTTCAATTTATAACTTTGTATTAGACTAGAGGCCTGGTGCATGAAATTCGTGCATGGGAGGGGGGTGTTGTCCCTCAGTCCAGCCTGCTCCCTCTCCAATCTGGGACCCCTTGAGGGATGTCCGACTGCCCGTTTAGGCCCAATCCTACCAGGTCTGCTGGCTTCCAACTGCTCGCCTGCCTGCCTTCCTGATTGCCCCCAACTGCTTCTGCCTGCCAGCCTGATCACCCCTAACCACTACCCTGACAGCCTGATTGATGCCTAACTGCTCCCCTGCCAGCCTGTTTGCCCCTAACTACCCTCCCCTGCAGGCCTGGTAACCCCTAACTGCTCTTCCCTGCAGAACTGGTACCCCCCCAACTGCCCTCCTTTGCAGGCCTGGCTCCTCCCTACTGCCCTCCCCTGCTGGCCATCTTGTGGTGCCCACATGGGGGCAGGATCTTTGACCATGTAGGAGCAGCCATCTTATGTGTTGGAGTGATGGTCAATCTGCATATTACTCTTTTATTAGATAGGATAGAAGCCTGGTGCATTGGGTGGGAGCCAGCTGGTTTGTCCTGAAGGGTGTCCTGGATCAGGGTGGGTATTCCCTTGGGGTAT
Source organism: Corynorhinus townsendii (assembly GCA_026230045.1). NCBI lineage: Eukaryota > Metazoa > Chordata > Mammalia > Chiroptera > Vespertilionidae > Corynorhinus > Corynorhinus townsendii. Next base: position 57,174,154 of record JAPDVU010000006.1, on the reverse strand, counting down.
GGGGCGGCCTGGGCGAGGGGCCTGTGGTGGTTTGCAGGTTGGCCACACCCCCTGGCGACCCAAGCAGAGTCCCTGGTATCTGGGATTTATTTATCTTCTACAATTGAAACTTTGTAGCCTTGAGCGGAGCCAAGCCTTCTGCTCACTCTGTGGCAGCAGCCATTTCTGTTGGGATTTATGTATCTTCTATAATTGAAACTTTGTAGCCTTAAGCAGAGGCCAAAGCAGGCCAGGGCTGCAGAAGCTTGGCTTCCTCCATCACTGCGGGCAACCCTAGCCTCCTGCTCTCTCCAGCTCCGTGGCTGCCACATTTCTGTTGGCCTTTATTTATCTTCTATAATTGAAACTTTGTAGCATTGAGTGGAGGCCTGGGCCAGCAAGGGCAGGTGGAAAGCTTGGCTTCCTCCATTGCCAGGGAAACCCAAGCCTCCCTCCTTCTCTCTGTGGCCACAGCCATCTTGGTTGGGTTTATTTGCATATTTGCTCCTGATTGGCTGGTGGGTGTGGCTTGTGGGTGTAGCGGAGGTACGGTCAATTTGCATATTACTCTTTTATTAGATAGGATAGGCTTACTTATTATTGTAATTAACCAAAATCAAAGATATCAAGAATGGCACTTTTTGCTGTTTCCTTGGGCTTTCCCACATGGATCAATATCACTGCTCCAACTCAAGGCTTCATGTTCACGTTCAAAGCAAGAAAGTGAGCATGGGGTGGTGCTCTTCCTAGTTGTTCCTCAGAACCCCACAGACCTTTTACTATAAAGGCAACCAGAAAGCATGTAGATTTTCCCAGACTATATTTCAGATTGCAGTTGAAAAGATAGACTAGCTTTTGTATTTGTGAATCTATGGTGGTTACTGCATTTGACAGAAAAAAAAAAGGAATAAAAATATATTTTATAGCATGAGGTGGAAAACTTCTGTAAAGAACCAGATAGTAAATATTTAGGATTTGAAGATCATATATCTCTGTTGAAAATACTCAAGTTTGCCATTGTAGTGCAAAAGCAGGCATAGATTGTATGTAAACTAAAGTGTCTGATTATGATCCTATAAAACTTTATTTACAAAAACAAGCAGTGAGCCAGGTTTGTCCCATGTGTCATACTTTGCTCATCCCTGCTTTAGAACAATAATTTGAACACACATGTGTGCAATCCATGTGTATCTTCAGAGTCCTCATTTCAAATGGTTTGCACTGACACTGAGAACCACACTTCCTATTTGTGACCAATGTGCTAAAAAAAAGTAGTTATCACTTCTCAGTTTTGTGGATAAAAAACTAACAAGCAATAACAAAATTAATAAACAAAAATAGGCTCAAATGCAGCAAATGTTTGGTCAGATTTCACCGTAGTAATAAACTATGTTTTATAATACATTTCTGTCAGGTTCTACAACAAAACTTTTGTGTGCAGACTTTGAGTAACTCTATCTTAATAATATTAAGTTATTTGAGAGGTAGAAAAAGCACTTAATACAGTCTGTAGAGTTGTTATGAGGAGGCTTATGTAAACATAGCCATAACACAAGAAAGAGCATATCTGTAGGAATTATGTCCTCAAACACTTTGCCCTTGACATAAACAATTTTGAATGTTATTGTGAAATTCTTCATGTGACATGATTATTACCTTTTGCCCTTAGGTATTCAGAAACTCTTAAACTAAAGAACATTTTCCCCAAGTATGGTATCATCATACTAGCTGAAAATGAAAATGACTTTTAAAATAACTTAAAGTTGATTGTTCAGGTGAAAAAGAATATATCCACCCGCAGATTAACCAGTGCTAAATTGTCTGAGTGAAAATATAAAAATCTGAAGAGAGGGCAACTAAGCCTACATTAAAAAATATGCCACAATGTATTTAGAACACTATTTCCTATTATAAGCACCATCATTTCAAGCCTCTACTGAACAATCTCCTTCACAAAAATACATCAGAAAAGGTATTTTTAAGTATGCAAAGATGATTTGTGCACCCTCCTCTAGCTAATAGAGTATTTCCAGGGATCTCCTATATGGCATGAGGCACTCACGGATCTACTTTGTTTTATATCAACCTTCTACACTGTGACAATAACTGCCTAAATATTTTTAAGGAGTTTAATTGTTATGCTAAAAAGAGCTCCTTTGGTGATCTCCTGAGACCAACTTCTGGCCCAGAGTTAGATACAATCTCTACTATTTCATCTCCTTGCCATGTCTCCCTCCTTGTTGCCAGAAAATCTATAATATGTAATGATGTAGAATTAATATCCCAATTCCCTAGATCTTTTTATGCATTCACTTACACTTGGGGATCTGACCAAGGCATCTGTTCATGAATAGTGGAATGATTACCAAGTTCTGATGGGGAAGGCATGATGCCATCTCTTCCTGATATACATCCCAACTGAGAAATCAAATGCCTCATGCCTAGACTTTTTTGTTTCAATTTTTTTCATTAACTATAACAGTCTTTTGGACATTTTCTTCCAAAAATACCTCTCTTTTCCATATTATATCTGTTAAAAGGTAGAGAAAAAGATCCAGTATGTGACACTTTCCTCATGCATCTATACCAGGACTTCATATGAGAATTTAGCATCTGAATCAATTAATAGCCATTGCTTTTCCAAATTTAATAAATAATTTTTAATTACCTTGGTCTTAACTGACACCTTCAAATCTTGCATCTGCCAAAAACTTAATATGAGATTCCCGTAGTATTTCTAGTTAAAGCAATTGATATCAGAGGACAATATACAATCTCTATTTCACTGGTATGTTCTTCACTTTTCAAATATTCTACGCAATAGAATATTTAAAATTTAAAAACTAAGTTAAGCCCGGCTAGGGTTGCATAGTGGTTGAGCATGGACCTACGAAACAGGAGGTCACTGTTCCATTTCCAATCAGGGCATATGCCCGGGGTGTGTGCTTAATCCCCAGTAGGCAGAATGCAGGAGGCAGTTGATTGATGTTTCTATCTCATTGTTGATGTTTCTATCTCTATCTCTCCTTCTCCCTTCCTCTCTGAAATCAATTACACACACACACACACACACACACACTAAGTTAAATCCCTTCATGAATGGGATATAATCTTGACAACTCCTTTTCTGTCTCCATTGCCTAAAGTAAACCACCTACAGAGTAAAGTGACTCCTAACCCAACTCCCCTCTTGAAAGCAGACAGCCAGGCAGAGCTGTTGACTTTGAGATGGGAGAAGAGGGCATGCCAGGGACCTTGACAACCAGTGGAGCTCTGTCATTGTATGTCTGGCTTGAATTTAAATTATTGACCTGATAGCACAAGGCTGAGATTTTCATTCACGTTTTCCAGGCTGCTGCAAACTCTTGCCAACAGTACTGTGCAGCCTGCTCCCTAAGCATGGAGGCAAGCAGCCAGCCCGAGGTCCACAGCACATACTTTCCCAACACTCAGATTTATGACCCTGTGTCTGGATATGTGTTCAAAAGCTTACCTCATTTGTCCTAGGCATTATAGTGCTAGCTTGAAACTAGTGATGGAAAACCCCTGCTGAAGAAAGACTATTAATAGTGTACTTCAAGCATTGTTTGACACTTGTTAATCTTTACCATCATCCAAAGGAATCTCTTGAAAACAGAATGTGAGCTCTTCCACTATGTAAATCAAGTTAAGACAACATATCTGTCCTTTAGGGGCTTGAAATCAATAATGGGCATGACTGAAGGGAAAAGAGCTATATTGAGTTACTGCCACTAAGCAGGTATCTCTGTTTTAGACATTCGTCACTGGGTAGGTCATGCCATTAGTCAAAATTGTCACTGGGACAAACTGCAACCTCCCAACTCAGGTAACCACGGATGTCCTGGACTACATCCCTGAGAACTCCAGGGCTGAGCATGCTCTTGGTGTCTCCCATCACACTGAGTGCCTCACAAAATGCTAAATGCAACCTGTCACTAAAATAAATATGGAATCAGTGTATGGGATGAATCTAACTTCCAAATGAGTTTACACATTTTGGCTGGTTTCCCAGGAGTCCACCCAAACCTATAATAATTAGCTGATGTGCCCAATTTAGGCCTAGGTCTTCCATCATCAGCATATTAGTAATGACCATGAGGAAGTGTTAACATTTGATGAGTACTTCTTACATAGAAGGCCTTGCTGGTTGTCCTAAGAACATTTTCCTGTTAATCTTCACAACTAACTAACAAGATATTATTACTCTTATTAGAGGCCCGGTCTATGAAATTCGTGCACTGGAGTGGGGCGGGGGGTCCCTCAGCCCAGCCTGCGCCCTCTCACAGTCAGGGACCCCTAGGGGGATGTAGTAGTGTGCCAAGCTGCTGGTGGCCAGGGAGGAGCCCAGATTGGGGCTGGGCACTGCTCATGCTCATCCTGGCTCACTGCAGAGTTGAGAGAGGCTCCCTCTGTGGTAGCTGCGCTTGCCAGCCCTGAGCCCGGCTTCTGGCTAGTGGTGCTCCGCTTGTGGGAGTGCTGACCACCAGGAGGCAGCTCCTGCATTTAGCGTTTGACCTCCTGGTGGTCAGTGTGCATCACAGCAACCGGTTGTTCTGATCCTTCTGCTGTAACAGATGCTTAGGCTTTTATTATATAGGCTAGAGGCCCGGTGCATGAATTCATGCACCAGTGGGATCCCTCGGCCTGGCCTGCGGGATCAGGCCAAAACTGACCCTTCAATATCCCCTGAGGGGTTCCAGATTGCAAGAGGGTGCAGGCCAGGCCGAGGGACCCCAACAGTGCACAATTGGGGCCAGGGAGTGATGCAGGAGGTTGACGAGCCAGAGAGGGACTGCAGGAGGGCTCCAGGGCATGTTCGGCCCATCTCGCTCAGTCTCGATTGGCCTGAACCAAGCAGCAAGCTAACCTACTGGTCAGAGTGTCTGCCCCTGGTGGTCAGTGCACGTCATGGCGAGTGGTGGTTGAGTGGCCTTAGCATATTATGCTTTGATTTGTTGAACAGCCAACCTGTCGACTGGACACTTAGCATATTAGGCTTTTATTATATAGGATTTTAAGAAGTTTAGCCTTAAAGAAAAACTTGTGCAAATGGCAGTATTCCAGGACTGGAACCAGATCCTCAGACCCCATCATTCTGCTTCTCCACCACCTTGCCTGTCAGAGTGCATGGGCCTGGCCTTTCCTTAGAAAGAGCAGGTACATTCTGGGTGGAGATGCCTACCATTTTGGTTAACTCATTCCTTTGATGTCTACACTGTGTTATCACTGGCCACATGTGCCATTGAAACTACATAGAATTCATTTCCAAGGGGCTCAGTGGCCCCAGGGGCTAGTGGCCGCCTTATTGGACCACAGATGTAGGCTATTTCCACCATCATAGCAAGTTTTATGGGATACACTTGCTTAGAAGAAAGAATTCCTTTTCTTCTACAACTCACTAGAAAACCTGAATTCTACCTCCTTTTGAAGGAGTTTCATAATAAGCTTGTTCTTTTTCTGACAGGAAATGGGATACCTCTTCTCTGGCCCAGCGATTGAGGTGCTGGGCCTTGTTTGTAGGTGTTGCCAGCCCCGTCTCATCAGTGGCTTCTCCTTGCCCACTGAGCTCCTACTTCCAGTCTGAGAGGGAGCTGACTGGATTTGTGTTCCCAGGAGAACAAAAGACATCAAAATACCTAACTAAAGGGCATCAGGTCATCAGAGTGACCCATATGTATCTCTCTAATTCCAAGGTGCTAAGCACTAAAGGTTACAATAAACATAAAGAACTGCAAACAGGCATGCAATTACACATTTTGCTTTTACTTTTTCAAGAGGTTTTTAAAGGTATGCTGGATGCCTTCAGATCATTTCCATTTTCTATCAAGAAAAAAATCCCAATGTGTTTTATTAAAATTTTCATCATGCATATTACTCTCCAATTTCTGTTTTTTAACTGAAAAGGATTGATTAAATCAGCAGGTTGCAATGGAATTGTGTTTAAGACTCAGTGTGTGTGGAGTAGATTTTCCCTTTTTCTATCCATGGGCAAGACTTGCGCTCCGCTCCTTTTTCAGTGGTGTTTAAACATGCAGCTTTAGCCAAGGGCTTCGTTCGTCATTCCCCTTCCCACTATGGACATCTAGATAAAAAAAATACAAGTTCAAAATTCCTCAAATTACTTTATGTATTAAAAATTGACAGGTGGTGTTGGTACCAGAGAAACATTTTTAGAGGCATAGAACTGAGAGCTCAAAGCATGCCCGCTGCAGTGCTGTGGGCAGGTTTGATCAGCTGGCTGTACCTTGTAGCAAAGAGAAAATAATTGTCTGAGTAGTAATAATACCTTACACATCCAGAGTGCTTTTCATCTCCAGTCAGCCTAAGGCTCTTTCTTGTCTATATATAGATGCCGCTGCAGCCTCCGCTGGCACCAAGCATCTTCCCTCTGCAGCAATATTACACAACCATTTTCAGGAGGGAAGAGGAAGAATAATTTCTCCTGTGGAAACTCTAGGAGGAATTTCTAAGTGGGAAGAATGTAATTTCTACGTTAGAATTGGCACTGACACCAGGACTTAACACCCTAATTCACAGGGACAGTGGGTGTGGGAACTTCAAAGAGCTTGAGGGATCGCTCCATAGCTCTCTGCCTGCAGCGGTTAATTATAGCACTTGGAAATTAAAGCTGTTTTCCAGTGTGGCTTCTTGACTTTACCTGTTAGGCTTAAGTTTATTTTTTTTTTTAAAAAAGAAAATAATTATAAAAATATGCCTATACTTTCATCATGCATTGAAAATTCAGATTTTCAACAATATTAGCATAATCTATTTATCCTACAATTTACATACTATCGTCTCAAAACAATGTCAGTAATAATGAAGTTTAAAATATTTTGAAATTAAAACCCTGTTCTAGCATTGCTTGGTGTAATATTTTTTTTTGAGTTGTTACATCATCAACCTTTGATATGGATTTACTTATTTCAGTTTAACTTCGTAGGGCTTTTTTTTTTTTTTTTCATCTTGGGTTTAAATTTTTTTGTAATATAAAACTTACATCCAGAGTCAAAACGATTGAACAACGTGTATTCAGAAATATCTCACCTCCATTGCCCTTTTCCCTCTTTTTGTCATTAACCATTTTTATTAACTTGAATTTATTTGTTTTTATAAATATAAGAAGTACACATTCATTGTGTTTTATGCATTTGAAAATCAAAAGTTGGATATATTACACACTTTTTGGCTCTTTGCTCCCTCCATTTGGAGGGATATAGACATCAGTCCCCCCCGCCCCCACCTTCTGTGTTGCTGGGATGGCATCAACAGATAGTGCTCAGCTCTTAGCCCCTCAGGGGTGCTTGCAGCATAACCACTCTCTGCCCAATTTTGTCCTGCAGCAATGGGTGTTGACACCAGATGCACTGCTATGAACATCTTGTGCACTAACCTCCATCTCAGAGTCTTCTTCTCAAAGAGGGCTATTTGATCTAGCAATAAAAAGAAAGGGTTCTCAGTTAAATTTGACTTTCAAATGAACAGTGAATATATTTTAAGTGTAATGTGTGCCCTGCAATATTTACATTAAGATATATTTATCCTAAAGAATACAACATTCACTTAACAAGATATACTACAAATCACTCTGTATTTGTGTATATATCTTTTCTTCATTTCTTTTTTACTGCTTATTATAAGAATCTACAGTAGACATTTAGGTTTTTAAAAAACTTTGCCATTACATACAGTGTCACAACACATATATCATTTTATACTTGTACCAATGTACTTTTGGGTACATTCTTAGAAATGGGATTGCCAGATTAAAGGTAAAAGCACCTGTAATTTTGGTAGATAGTGCCAGCACCACAGGGTAAGAAATGTATAGGGTGGTATTTAGGGGAAATAAAGAGACCAAAAAGTTAGCAATGCTTGCTTTTTCTGGGTCAAAAGACTATTGATTAATCTCACTACAGTTCATCTTATTTTATTTTTAAAAAGGTATTGCATATTTGAAATTCTTACAGTCGTGTTTAAGTGTGTATACACTGTAGTTTGAATTTTGAAAGTGAGAAACAAAAAATAGAAATAGCATGATCAAATCAGAAGTTAATAGTAGAATCAGGCAGAAGATGGAAGAATTATTCTCTTCAAACCTGAATAATTTATAAAAAGCATTTGGCAACAGATATTAAGAACTTTCAAAATATTTATATATTTTAGTCTTATACCTAAGCTTTTGAAAGCTTTTCTAGGAAAATATTCTAAAATGTAAATGGTTTATATGCCAAGTTGTTTATAGCCCAAATTGTTCACACTTGTGCATACCTAGAGGCCCAACGCACAAAATTTGTTCATGGGTAGGGTCCCTAGGCCTGGTCAGTGATCAGAGTCAATCTGTGGGGCAACTGGCAGGGTGGTCAGGGGCCTCTGCTGGTACCCACCTTGGCCAACCTGGCACCACCCACTCACCTGCCCTGCCCCCCCACCATTGCCATAGGTCGCCTCCCCCTTTGGGGCAAGCAGCAGGGCAATCAGGGGGCCCCCCCACTGGCATCTGCCTTGGCTGGCCTGGGGGCAGCTACTGCATTGAGTGTCTGCCCCCTGGTGGTCAATAACATCATGGTGACCGGTTGTTCCACCATTTGGTCAATTTGCATATAGGCTTTTATTATATAGGATACTGTGTGGTTATAAGAATGAATGTTATTTTAAATGAATTTACTCAAACCTGCTATCAAATTAACTGATAACCCAAAGGAAAAATCTCTGGAATTTCATAACCAATTCATTTTTTTTATTTATACAAAAAACCCTTCAGTACTTCTGTATGTATGTGTACCTTGTGCAAAATTATAATAAAATAGAATTTGATAGTCTACATCTGATAAAACATACCATCAGTATGTTTCCACTTGGCTACTGCCTTAGTATTTTTTACCTCATCCTTACCTCACTAAGATTAGCCTATTTACAGATGGGATTATATCCTTCCTTACCTTTCTTCATGCTCATATAAGTTATATGCATATACATATACTAGTACATTTATTGTTTTATCATTGCTTATCCTATCTAATAAAAGAGTAATATGCAAATTGACTGTCACTCCAACACACAAAATGGCTGCTCCCATGTGGTCAAAGATGGCTTCCCCCATATGGACACAAAATGGCCACCACAAGATGGCCAGCAGGGGAGGGCAGTTGGGAGGAACCAGACCTTCAAGGAAAGGCAGTTGGGGGCAATCAAGCCTGCAGGGGAGGGCAGTTAGGGGTGACCAGACTGGAAGAAGAGGGAAGTTGGGGGTGACCAGGCCTGTAGGGAAGGGGGGGACGCAGGCCTGCAGGGGAGAACAGTTGGTGGGTACCAGACCTGCAGGGGAGGGCAGTTGGGAGGGACCAGGCTTGCAGGGGAGGGCAGTTAGGGGCAAACAGGCTAGCAGGGGAGCAGTTAGGCATCAATCAGGCTGGCATGAGAGTGGTTATGGGGTGATCAGGCTGGCAGGCAGAAGTGGTTAGGGACAATCAGGAAGGCAGGCAGGCGAGCAGTTCAGAGCCAGCAGTCCTGGATTGTGAGAGGGATGTCTAACTGCCCGTCAGACAGAACGGACAGTCGGATATCCTTCAAGGGGTCCCAGATTGGAGAGGGTGCAGGCTGGGCTGAGGATCATCCCTCTTCCCTCCCCCCCCCCCCCTGCTCCCGTGCATGAATTTTGTGCACCAGGCCTCTAGTTTTCATATAAATGTGATCATTCTATAGACACTTCTCAATGACTGGCTTTTCTCAGTCAATAGTATACATTATGAACACCATTGTGAGTCACCAGATGTGGATCTAAATTATTCTTTCATATTAACTTAAGATAGTTCCTAATATGGGTGAAACATACTATGTTTTCAATATTCTCCTATATATTTAGCATTCAGGGTAGTTACAGTTTTTTATGTTTGTTTTGCCATTCTAGGCTAAAATAAACATCCTGTAGATATTAGTACATTTGAGGGCTTTTATTTTGATAGAAAAGATTCCCAGGAGTGGAGTTGCTAAGTAAAGGCGATATACTTTTAAATTTGAAATGCATATTTCCATATTACTTTTCTGAGGTCTATACCAATAAACATTCCGCTCCTACAGTAGGATAGTACCCTCCCCCCATGAACTCACCAGCATTTTATTAAATTTTTTCTCATGGGTAAAAGTTAGTATCTCATTGTTACTAGTAAAATAAAACATTCTTTCATATGTTTATTGACCTTTGAATTTCCTCTTCTGTCAATTGCTTATTCATATTCTATAAACATGTGTTCCTTGGGACACTTGCCTTTTGTTTACATAATTGTAGGTATAATACAATCTATAATATTACTTGTGGCCTGGCACATGAAATTTGTACAAGGAAGAGGGGTTCCCTCAGCCCAGCCTGCACCCTCTCCAATTGGGGACCCCTTTGGGGATGTCTGACTGCTGGGTTAGGCCTGATCCCAATCTGGGACCGCTGGCTCCTAGCCGCTCACCTGCCTGCCTGCCTGATTGCTCATAACTGCCTCCCCCTGCCTGCCTTATTGCCCCTAACTTCCCTCCCCTGCAGGCCTGATCTTGTCCCCAACTACCCTCCTCTGCTGGACAATTTGGTTCTGATTGGTTGGTTTCTATGCCAGTCAGTGTCAAAAGCTCCGCCTCCTAGGCAGCCATTGACTCCTCACAGGTGACCCAGATTTGTTTCTGATTGGACAGTTTCTATGCCAGTCAGCGTCAAAAGCTCAATCTTAGGCAGCCATTGGCTCCTCACACTTCACCCAAATTTGGTTCTGATTGGTTGTTTTCTATGCCAGTCAACATCTCTGGGCCTATCAACAGGGCCTGATCAGAAAGGTGGGGCTCATCAGCAGCCCCTGTGGAGGCCTGGAGAGAAATGGAGGCATGGTTGGTGGCCAGACTGGGAGAGAAAGAGAGAGGCAAGTGCTGATCTAAAGCTGCCACAGAGGCAACAGATCAGTCCCTACTTCTCTCTTCAGGCCTCTCTCTTGCCCTGATTCTCAGCCCCCTCAGCAGTCAGTGCTGGGGCACCATACCTGCAGCAGAAGCAGTGCTGACTGCAGGACTGGCTTCCAGTTGGTTGAGCCTTGGCCATTACCAGTCATTGTGACCCAGGGTTTTTATATATTAGGATGGGTAATATTTTTTTTCTGTCATATGTGGTACAACATTTTCTTCCAGCTTATAATTTATCTTTTTACTTGGTTTTTGGTATACATTCACATATAACACTATCTTTATGAATTTAAATGTCTCTTCCTTTATGGCTCTGAGTTTCTGTCTTGTTTAAATTGCTTTTCTTTACCTTAAAGGTATAAAAACATTCTCCAAAATTTTCTTATCAGGTTTTTGGTTTTATAATAAAAATTCACCTTTGTATCCATACAGAATTCCTTTTACTTATTGTGTGATAGTGATTTAATACTGTTGTTTTTCTGATGGATAGCCAGTTGTGAAAGCACATTCAGTAAAGAAGCCAGGCTTTCTCCACTGAATCAAAGTATCACCTTAATTATATTTTAATTTTCTGAGCACACACAGACAGATTTGTCTGTTTCTATACTAACACCTTACTATTTTGATTAACAAATTATCTACTATTAAAGTATAGTAGGTTTTAATTTCTAGGAATTAATCACCTCATGCAATTTTTCTCTTTATGTAACTTTTAGATATTTTGAACATTTATTCTCCTTCATGGATATTAAGATCATTTCACCTTTCCTTCCACTCTTTCCAAAATAGTTTAAGAGAAAGTTGAACTTCTAAGATTATATTTTACTTATATACTAATATATTAATTTTTGGACGATTGAGACTTTTATGATACATCTTGCTATCCAAGAATGCTATGCCTTTGCTTTCTTGTGGTTTACTTTTATGAATAATCAACAAGACTGAATAAGAATATTCAATGATTAGAATGATATTTGGGAAAATTTTTAATGATATTGAATAACATTTAATTAAACTAAATAATAGCAAAAAAAAAATTTACAGGGACAGCATGATGCCAATTAAGTTAAATTGCACAGGAAAAGACCCACAGTAAACATTTTAATACATTAATAATGAGACCTGTTTGAGTGGAAAATTTGTAGATAATCTTTATTTACCTTGTATAATTTTTTCTATAATTTTCAAACTTTTAATAGTGGGCTGGATTCAGAGCATGGCTGTGGATGAAGAAAACATATAAACTCTCTGATTTTGTCTATTAAAGTAGGAATCCTAGAATCAATAGTGAAAAACAAGAGACACCACTTTCTGTGTACCATTGTTGCATTTTGTCACAGAAAGACCTATGAAAATCTTCTATAACAACGTGTCTGATGGATTCAATCAAATAACATAGTACCGTTATATACGTGAAATTTTTCTTTCCTCATAAAGCACAAACTCTAAAATAAGTATACAAGTTTAGTCTTCCAACATAAGCATTATGTTGTAGTTCATGGGAAGTAATAGCAATTAGTCTGTAGGGCATTTATAGCTTTATTCCAACATATAATAAATGCTTCACATAGAAATTTAAAAGCACTTTACCTGAAATCACCAACTAGTCAAAGAATGAACTTGAGAAAAACACTTAGTTAACTCAAAGAAAATTTTTGTAATTTCCCTAGAAAGTATTTGGATGAAGGCTAAATTGCCAATTGAAAATTATTACCCCTGAACAAACCCTATCAACCATTCTTTGTTGTCTCATCTTCCAACGTATGTCTTCTTTCAATTCATTTAAAGTGTGAAAATAAAGATTGAAACATTAGGTACTCAATAAATGCAAGTTAAAAATGTTCACTATAGAAATGTCTCCCTAAGTCAGTATTTTTTCACCTTCTTCTCTTGGAAATCATGTAATAGCAACAAGAAGATAGGAAAAAGTCTAAAAACTCCATTTACAATGAATATAAAGTATAGACATAACCCAGGTACATAAATATGATCTACCAAAAACCGCCATGATTGGGAAAAAGTAAGGAGAATTTTAAAAAAAGCTTTTTGAATGGGCTCACCAACAGTGGATATCATAATCAAAAATAATATACTCACTGAAGGTGAGAGCCATACACTGGTTAGATAATTATGTCCAGTGTTAGCAATAAGGGGGAGAGAGTGAAGTAGACAAGGCTGCCAACAGAAAGATTCATTGATCTGGTTTGGTTCAGAGAAGTGGATGAGGTGGGCATACACAAATAACCACATGATGTGCCATGTGTGTTAGAATGCCTTTTTGTGTCCCTGTGGCAGCAGAGAAGGAGAGAGCTTTCAGGTTGTGAACCTGGAGGACTTCCCAAACTCTTCCCTGTGCTGAACTCCCTCACCAAAACAGACCTCCTTCAGATAGCTGACTAACACACTAATGGGCAGTAAAAAAGGTTCTAGAACAACATCACACAAAGATATAACCTGACTGCTGTGCTAAAGGACAGCAAACTGTTCAATAGATTAAAAATGTTTACCATAAAATATCGCTGTGAGGCAGAAAAAAATACAACTCAAAATGCCACTGTTCTGAAAATATGAAGTAATAGTTACCTCTGAGAAGGTCATAAAGGGAAATACAAGAACACCTGCATAAATAAGAGAACATCATGTGAAGCATAAATGCAAGAATGAGGGGAGACACTGAGAGATAAAAAGAAGATGTTTCTTCTTTTTAATAAAAATTTGGGAGGGACTTCCACTTATGGCAAGATGAAGTAGATGTACTTTTCACTATTCCTCCCACTAAGTACAACCAAAGTCTCTAAATTTTGTACATATAAAATCATAGGAAGACCCTGAGGGTCTGAGAGAAGATAGACTCATCAGGGAACTAAGGACCCAAAGAATAATGTAATGGTGAGTTCCCTGGTTGTTTTCTATTTTGTTTTGTTGTGTTGTAGCATGCTTTTTGTTTCTGTTTTGTTTTGGGCTATAATTTATTTTATTTTTTACCTCATAAAAATCAGACTACATATTAGGGAAGCCAGCAACCCAGAAAATGCTGAAGGGTATAGGCAAAATGAGACCCAACAAAAGCCTGTTCTCTATAGTCAAACAATGAGAAAAATGGACAAATTAGGAAGACAGAAATATTTAAGCAATAACCAATATGTTTCAGCCAAATAACAGAGGGAAAATGGTGGCCGGCCCTAGCACTACCCATGGGAGGAAAGGCCAAGTGAGAAGCCTGGGCCTTCATCTTCATGAGATAACACAATGTCCCTGAGGAGGAGCAGCAGAATAGAGACCAGGACTGTCAACTCCTTAATGGCACAGGAGGCTCCTTCCCATGTTGTGGTACCAGTCGAGGCTACATGGACTATGATGGACAGCCTCCCAACAAGTGTCTTATCATCTAAGGTCTAGTGAGGAACTGGTAATCCTACAACCACCCAGCAGCAATGAGAAGTTCTCCTCACCTTGAACATCAAAGAAGCTTAGTAAACTTCCTGAGGAAAAACCCAAAGAAATACATATCAACACCATCATACCCAAACTTTCAAAAAGAAAAAAGTTGAAAGCAGCAGAAGATAACAATATCTTCTTTATGGAGAACAATTAAAAGGACAGAGATTTTATCACCAGAAACTATGTGAGCCAGAAAGATGTGGCACAACATTTATAAGAACTGAAAGAAAAAAAACCATTGACCCAGGATTCTAGAAAAAATCCCTAATGAAAATATCCTTAGGAAGGGGAAAACCTAAATATATATGCAACAAATAACAAGGCTGCAAAATGTATAAGAAAAAAAATAAATTAATCAAATTGAAAGAAGAAATAGATGTATACAAAATAATAGTTTGGATTTCAACATCTCTTTCTTTTCCTCAACAATTGATAGAACAAGACAGAAAATTAGCAAGGTTATTGAACTAATCAACAACACTATCAATCTACAAAAACTAATTGACATGTATTGAACACTCAATCTAATCATAGACGAATACCTAGGTTTTTTAAGTACCAATGAAACACATATATATACCATAATAGACCACATCCTTGGTCATGAAGCAAATATTAATAAATTTTAAAGAATTTAAACTGTATGTAGTATGTTTTATGACTGAAAAGGAATCAAAATAGCCTGGCTGGCATGCTTCAGCGGTTGAGTGTCAACCTATGAACCAGGAAGTCATGGTTCAATTTCCTGGTCAGGGCATATGCCCAGGTTGTGGGCATGATCCCCAGTGTGGGGTGTGCCAGGAGGCAGCCAATCAATGATTCTCTCTTATCATTGATGTTTCTATCTCTATTTTTCTCTAAAATCAATAAAAATATTTTTAAAAGGTAATCAAAATAGAAATAAATAATGGAAAAGTATCAGAAAAATTGGAAAACACTTGGAAACTAAAACTACACCATTTGATAAAATTCAACACCAATGCATAATTAAAAAAAAAAAATACCTCTTAGCATTTCAGCAAACTGGGACTAGAAAGGAACTTCCTCAACTTCATAAAGAGCATCTACAAAAACCCTACAGCTAACCTACAGTATACCAACTGAAGGAAGAAATAAAACTGTTTGGTGGTATATGATATGAAAATCTGTACAGAAAATCCCAATGAATCATCATCAACAAAAATACCATCTTGGAACTAATAAGAGTGAACCCTAATGTTATGGGATACAAAGTGAATATACAAAAGCCAATAGTTTTCCTATACATGAGAAATGAATAATTGGGATATAATTTTTTTAAATAAGTACTAAAGCTCAAAAAAATTAACAGACAGTTATAAACCTAACAAAATAAGTACAAGACCAATATATGGAAAACTACAAAACTGTGATGAAAGAAATCCAAGAAGTGTTAAATAAAAGAAGAGATATTTTTGTATTCATAGATAGCAAGACTCAAAATTATTAAGATGTCATTTTTCCCAGCTTGATTTGCAGATTTAACACAACTGCACTCAAAATTCTAGTAATATATTTTGTAAGTATTAACAAAGTGATTCTAAAATTTATATGAAAAGAAAAAAACATAGAAAACCCAATAAAATATTGAAAAACAACCATGGTAATGAACTCAGGTTACCCAATTTTAATTCTTAGTATAAAACTATAATGCTCAAGACAGATAAATAACAACAAGAGTATAGAAATGTACCCCACAAATATAACCAATTGATACTTGACAAAGGTACAAAGCCAATTCAATGCAGAAAAAAATAATGTTTTTAACAAATGGCATTAGAAAAAGGTAGCACCATATGCAAATAATAAGGGCAGATACAGAGTTTAACTTTATACAGAAATCAAAATTTCTCAAATACATAAATGTAAAATGCAAAACTATTAAACTTCTAATTGAAGAAAATGTATGTGCCCTTGAGTTTGGTGATAATTTTTTTGATACAACACCAAAAGCACAATCCATTACAAATTTTAGTAAAATACATCTTATTATTATTAAAATTCCAAACTTCTGCTCAGAAAAATACATGGTTAAGAAAATTAAATGGGAGGTTGCCAAGGGCCAGTCTGGGATAGCAAATGGCATTGGCTGGCACTAGAGAACTTCCCAGGAGTCCCAGAACAGACACACTAAGTGGCCAGATTCAAACAATAACAGATCAAAATCCAGTGAGCTACACAAATAGCTGATCCAAAGATTTTTTTTTCTTTATTTCTTCTTTCATATGTCTTATTTCTCTCTTTCCTTTAACTCTATTTTCTCTCTTTCTCTTATTTATTTTATTTTATTTTATTTACTTTGTGTTTTGCTTTCTTTCCATTTTTCTTTTCCTATTCAATATTTTATTTTATTCATTTTATTACTTTTTAAATTATTATTATTTCATTTATAATTTTGTTTTGTTTTCTTTTTTATTGTTTTACTTTTTCTTTTCTCTTCCTACTTTACTTTCATATTTTCTTTTTTGTTACTTTTATTTGTCTCTAATTCTTTTGATCTCTTGCATTTTAGTATTCTTTTAAAAAATTATTATTTATTGTTGTTTTTGTTGGTTTATTTTCATGTTATTATCACTTTGGTCTTATTTTTTTTCTTGTTTTGTTCTGTCAGCACCCATATAACAGTTGGCAGAATGATGTCAGGGTTGAGCCTCACAGTCAGCCAGCCCAAGACTGAGTGCACCCAAGAATGGGACAACAGCAATCAGACCCAAATAAAACATAAGGAGCAACATAACCCACACAAGGGACATTCCTAGACCACCATGCTCATATTAAGGAGATTACACCACTGGGTCTCACAAGACACCCACTATAGAAGGCTCATGAGACTGTGAGTCATAGATGTCTTAGCCAATACACAGAAATAAACACAAAGAAACAGCAAAAATGCGGAAACTGAAAACAGGCCACATATGAAAGTATAGGAGGAATCTCAAAAAAAAAAAAAAAGTTAAATGAAATGGAAGCAAGCAATTTACTAGAAACAGAGTTCAAAGTAGTGGATTTAAGAATGCTCAACAGCATGGAAAGGAAAATAGAAACCATGGAAAACAACTAGTCAGAAATGAAGAATGACATAGGTGAAATAAAGAATACACTGGAAGGAATAAACAGTAGTTTGAGAAAACAAAGGATCAAATCAGCAAATTTGAGAACAAGGTAAATAAACTCAATCAGTGCAGTAAAAAAATAATATTAATAACAATTAAAAAGCAGGAGGATAGTTGAAGAGAATTTGGGACAATATAAAATGTAACAACATC
The DNA here is from genome assembly GCA_026230045.1 of Corynorhinus townsendii. Classification (NCBI taxonomy): domain Eukaryota; kingdom Metazoa; phylum Chordata; class Mammalia; order Chiroptera; family Vespertilionidae; genus Corynorhinus; species Corynorhinus townsendii. Next base: position 57,156,491 of record JAPDVU010000006.1, on the reverse strand, counting down.
TGCATCTTAGGCGTACCAGAGGGAGAAGAAAGTGAGCCAGGGATAGAGAACCCATTGGAAGAAATGACAGAAAACTTCCCTAACCTGCTGAAGGAAAAATCACACAAGTTCAGGAAGCACAGAGTCCCAAGTAATATGAAACCAATGAGATCCACACCAGGACACATCCTAGTTAGAATGGCAAACATTAAAGACAAAGAAAGAATCTGAAAGGCAGCAAGAGAGAGAGAGAGAGACAGTGACCTACAAGAGAGCTCCTCTTAGGCTGTCAGCTGATTGCTCAACAGAAACAGTAAAGGCCAGAAAGAAATGGCATGAAGTATTCAAAGTAATGGAAAGCAAGGATCTGAAACAAAGACTATTTTATCCAGCAATGCAATCATTCAAAATTGAATTTGAAATAAAGAGCTTCCCAGACAAAAATGGGCTAAAGGAATTTATTACCACCATACCAGCATTGCAAGAAAGGGACTGCTGTAAGAAGAAGAAGAAATGAAAGGGAGAGAGAGAGAGAAGGGAACATAGGCATAATGAATAAAAATGACAATAATTGTGTACTTATCAATAATTACATTAAATTTAAATGGATTAAATGCTCTAATCAAAAGTCATAGGGCAGCTGTAAGGATGAGAAAACATGACCCATATATATGCTGACTATAAAACACCCACCTCAGAACAAAAGAATCATACAGGATGAAAGTGAAGGGATAGAAAAATTTTTCCATGCAAATGGAAATGAAAAAAAGTCAGGGTAGCAATACTTATATCTGACAAAATAAACTTCAAGTCAAAGGTCATAAAAAGAGACAAATAAGGTCATTTCAGAATACTACAGGGATCAATACAACAAGAGGATATAACACTGGTAAACATATATGCACCCAATATAGGAGTACATAAACGTATTTAAAATAACTCTTGGAGGACTTTAAGGGAGAGGTCAACAGAAATACAGTCATAGTAGGGGACTTTAACACCTTACTGACATCAGTGGATAGACCCTCTAGGCAAAAAATGAATAAGGAAACGGTGACCTTATATGACACACTGGATCAGATGGATTTAGCTAATATTTACAGAACATTTCATCCCAACAGTAGAATATACATTCTTCTCAAGTGCACCTGGGTCATTCTCGAAGACATTTTATGACACAAAATAACTCTCTACAAGTTCAAGGGGCTTGAAATAATATCAAGCATCTTCTCAAATCACAATGGCATGGAACTAGAAATCAATTACAATAAAAACACTCAAAAACATTCAAAAATGTGGAAACTAAATAGCATGTTATGAAATAATAAATGGGTTACCAATGAGATCAAGCACAATATCAAAAACTTCCTAGAAACAAATGAAATTGAACACACAAAAACCTAAAATGTATGGACACAGCAAAAGTGGTCCTGAGATGGAAGTTCAGAACATTACAGGCCTACCTTAAGAAACAATAAAAATCTCAAATGAGCAATCTTACCCTACAACTAAAAGAATTAGAAAAAGAACAAGAAGTAAAGCCCAGACTTTGTAGAAGGAAGGAAATAATAAAGATCAGAGCAGAAATAAATGACATAGAAACTAAAAAACAATACAAAAGATCAATGAAACCAAGAACTGATTCCTTGAAAAGATAAAGAAAATTGAAGAACCTTTAGTCAGACTCATTAAGAAACAAAGAGAGAGGAGCCAAATAAATAATATCAGAAATGAAAGAGGAGAAGTAACAACTGACATCACAGAAATACAAAGAATTATAAGAAAATACTCTGAACAACTATATACCAACAACTTGGACAACCCGGGTGAAATGGACAAATTCCTAGAAACATACAATCTTCCAAAATTCAATAATGAATAATCAGAAAACAAAAACAAACCATTAACAACTAATGAAATTGAAACAATAATCAAAATATATCCAGCAAACAAAAGTCCCAAATTGGATGGCTTCACTGGAGAGTTTTACCAAACATTCAGAAAAGAACTAACACCTAGCATTCAAAAACTATTACACAAAATTCAAGAGGAGGGAAGATTCCCAAGATCATTTTATGAGGCAAGCATTATCTTAATTCCAAATCCAGATAAAGACACTACAAAGATTGAAAATTACAGGTCAATATTCCTGATGAACATAGATGCTAAAATCCTCAACAAAATATTAGCAAATTGGATCCAGCAATACATTAAAAAATCATACACCATGACCAACTGGGATTTATTCCAGGGATGCCAGGCTGATATAATATTGAAAAATCAATAGATGTGATACATCATATAAATAAAATGAAGAATAAAAATCTTATGATCATATTAATAGATGCAGAAAAAGCATTAAACAAAATCCAGCACCCATTTATAATAAAAATTCTCAGTAAAGTGGCAATAGAGGGGTCATATCTCAACATAATACAGGCCAGACATGACAAACCAATAGCCAACATCATACTCAAAGGGCAAAAATTAAAGCATTTCTCTTAAGATCAGAAACAAGATGATGTGAGCTTTCACTACTCTTATTCAACATAGTACTGGAAGTCCTAGCCACAGTGATCAGACAATCCTATATAATAAAAGGATTATATGCAAATAGACTGAATGGAAGAAAAACTGAACAACCAATCAAAGCATAATATGCTAATGATATGCTAGGGCTGTTTAACCACTCGCTATGACGTGCACTGACCACCAGGGGGCAGATGCTCAGACGGGTAGGTTAGCTTGCTGCTGGGGTCCGGCCAATCATGAGCAAGATGGGCCAGACATGCCCTGTAGCCCTCCCCACAGTCCCTCCCTGGCCCTATCGTTTACCAGTGGGGTCCCTCAGCCTGGCCTGTGCCCTCTTGCAATCTGGGACCTCTTGGGGGATGTCAGAGAGCTGGTTTCAGCCCAATCCCGCAGGCCAGTCCCCTTGGAAGGGCACCAGACACAGGGCTCATGGCTGTCGAGCGCTGCTGCAGTAGTGCGAGCCTCTCCCAATAGAGACTGATTGGGCGCAAGCCCGTGGCAGGCACAGTGGGGCCAGGATGAGCAGGAGTAGCAAGTAGGAGCTGCAGGCAGTGTTAGACTATGGGTTTTGGCCCCATCCCTGCAGGCCACCCAGAGGGACCCCACCCATGCACAAATTTGTGCACTGGCCTCTAGTAAGAAAATATAAAAGACATTCAAAATGGAAAGGAAAGAAGTAAAACTATCATTATTCACAGATAACATGATATTGTACATAGAAAATGCTTCAGAATCCACCAAACCCTACTAGAGTTCATAAATGAATTAAGCAAAGTTGCAAATACAAAATAAACATCCAGAAATCCATGGCACTTTTATACACCAATAATAAACTTACAGAAAGAGAAAAAAAATACCATTGCTACAACAAAAATAAGACACCTAGGTGTAAACTTAACCAAGGAGGTAAAAGACTTGTACTCAGAAAACTGGGATATTGAAAAAGGAAATAGAGAAAGAGACAAACAAGTGGAAACATTTACCATACTCATGGATTGGAAGAATTGACATCATTTAAATGTCCATACTACCCAAAGCAATCTATAGATTCAACACATTCTCTATTAAAATACCAATGGCATATTTCCTAGATCTAGAACAAATATTCCAAAAATTAATATGGAACCAAACAATACCCTGAATAGCCACAAGAATATTGATAAAGAAGAACAAAGTTGGAGGGATCACAATACCAGATATCAAAGCCATTGTAATCAAAATAGCTTGGTAATGGCACAATAACAGGAATATAGATCAATGGAAAAGAAGAGAAATCAACCCTATGGCCAATTAAATTTTTACAAAGGAGACAAGAGCATACAATGGGTATTTTTTATTGTTTTGGGGGAAATTGGATATGTATATGCACAAAAATAAAACTAGACCACTAACTTACACCCAAGAATAAACTCAAAATGGATAGAAGACTTAACTGTAAGGCATGAAATGTAAGGCAGAAAATCTCAGACATCTCTGGTAGCAGTATTTTTTTTTTTTGCTATTGTTATTCATCACTTGAGGATATTTTTTCCATTACTTTTTAGAGAGAGTGGAAAGGAGAGTGAGAGACAGAGTGAGAGAAACATTGATGTGAGGGAGACATATAGATTGTTTGGATGCCACTTGGGCTGGGGATCAAGCCTGAAACCAAGGTACTGCCCTTGACAGAAATCAAACCTGCCACCTTCAAGTCCAAGGGCTGATGCTCTAATCATTGAGCAAAGCCATCTAAGGCAAATGTAGCAATGTTTTCACAGATACAACTCCTAGGGCAAGAAAAACAAAGGGAAGAATAAACAAACAGGACTACATCAAACTAAAAAGTTTCTTCACAGCAAAAGAAATTGTAAACAAAATGAAGAAGGAACCCACTGTTTGGGAGAACATATTCACTAATGATACATCTGATAAGGGGTTAATTTCCAAAGCATATAAAGAACTCATACAACTCAATACCAGAAATATAAACAAACCAATTTAAAAAATGGGCAAAGGACCTAAATAGATACTTCTCCAAAGACAATATAGATATGGCTGAGAGACATGAAAAACTAGAGGCCCAGTGCATGAAATTCATGCTCAGGGTAGGGGGGTAGCCTCAGCCCAGCCTGCACCCTCTCGCAATCCAGGACCACTGGCTCCTAACCGCTCACCTGCCTATCTGCCTGATTGCCCCTAACCATTCTCCTGCCTGCCTGATCACTCCTAACCACTCGCCTGCCTGCCTGATCACCCCTAACTGCTTGCCTGCCTGTCTGATAGCCCCTAACTTCCTCTGCCTTGGCCCCCGCCCCTGTGGCTTTGTCCAGAAGGACATCCAGAATGACGTTGGAAGGTCGTTCGGTTGTCCAGTCTAATTAGCATATTACACTTTTATTATTATAGGTTGCTGAAGTCACTAATCATCAGAGAGATGTAAATTAAAATGACAATGAGGTACCATCTCACACATGTCAGAATGACTGCCATCAAGAAATCGACAAACAAGTGCTAGCCAGGAAGTGGAGAAAAGGGAATCCTCGTATTCTTCTGGTGGGAATGCAGAATGGTGCAGTCACTGTGGAAAACAGTACAGAGTTTCCTCAAAAATAAAAATGGAACTGTTGTTTGACCCTGCGACCCCCCTTCTGGATATATATCCTAAGAATCCCCAAACACCAATCAGGTAGAATGTATGCACCCCTATGTTCATAGCCACACAATTTACAATAGCTAAGATCTGGAAACAGCCCAAGTGCCCATCAGTCTGTGAGTGGATAAAAAAGCTTGGTACATTTTTACACCATGGAATACTATGCAGATGTAGAAAAGTAGGATCTCTTACGCTTTGAGAGAGCACAAAGGGGCCTGGAGAGCATTATGCTGAGTAGAATAAGCCAGTCAGAGAAAGACAAATATCACATGATCTCAGTTATAATCTAATGAATATAATAACCTGTTAAACAAAATAGGTCCAGTGGTATGGATGCATGGAACAGACTGACAAATCTCAGAAGGGAGGGGTGGGAGATGGGGAGAGATTAACAAAAGAACTTATATGCATACTAGAGGCCTGGTACATGAAAATTCATGCACTGGAGGGGGGAGGGTCCCTCGGCTTGGCCTGCCCACTCTCACAGTCTGGAAGCCCTCAGGGGTGGGAGGTAACCCGACAATCAGGGGAAAGTGATGTTCCATCACAACTCTGCTGCTGCCACTGCTGGCAGCGCAAGCTTTGGCCAGTCCTGGTTACCTGAGCTTCAGGTGGCTGGGAGGCCAGCCCTGGGCGGCTGGGGGGCTGAGGGGACTGGGGGACTCTGGAGGCAGGTGTGTGGCAAGGCCAGGCCCACCTGAGGATTAGGGTTAGGGTTAGGGTTAGGGCCTGGCCTTGCCGCTTGCCTGCCACCCTAGCGGGGCTGAGGGGAGTGGGTGCCGCCATCTTGTGTCTGTGGGCACCGCCATCTTTGAGGGCATGACAGTCAATTAGCATATTCCCTCCTTATTGGCTGTGGGTGCTGCCATCTTTGAGGATGGGGCAGTCAATTAGCATATTCCCTCCTTATTAGCTGTGGGTGCTGCCATCTTTGAGGATAGGGCAGTCAATTAGCATATTCCCTCTTTATTAGATAGGATTTGCATACCCAATGGACACAGACAATAGTATAGTGAAGACCTGAGGTGGGGCAGGCACTGGAGAAGAGGGGCATCTGTAATACTGTAAATAAATAAATAAATAAATAAATAAATAAATAAAATAAAAGTTATGTCTACACAAAAACTTGCGAGTGAATATTTTTGGTAGATTTATTCATAATTGCTAAAGAGTGGCAGCAGCCAATATGCCCTCCCATAGGTAAGTGGATGTACGTCCATACTGTAGAATATTATTCAGTGATTAGGAGAAATGAGCCACAAGCCCTACCCTCACCCCACCCCCCGCAGCTCCCCCCAAGACAGACATGGAAGATTCATACGTATATGCTCTTTAATGAACCAAGGCAGTGTGGAAATGCTGCATATGTCATGATTCCATGGTAAAAGGAACACCTTAGAACCGTGGTCGGCAAACTGCGGCTCGCGAGCCACATGCAGCTCTTTGGCCCCTTGAGTGTGGCTCTTCCACAAAATACCATGGCCTGGGCGAGTCTATTTTGAAGAAGTGGCATTAGAAGTAGTTTAAGTTTAAAAAGTTTGGCTCTCAAAAGAAATTTCAATCATTGTACTGTTGATATTTGGCTCTGTTGACTAATGAGTTTGCCGACCACTGCCTTAGAAAGATCAGACTTCTGGGGTACTCAAGGGCAGCGGAGGGGCTGGAAAGCACAGGGACCTTCAGGCTGGCTGAACTGCTTGTACTGCGCTGCTAGGGCAGATGTCTGACACACTGTGCTTTTCAAAGGCACAGAAATGTACAGCGTGAAGGATGAAACTTGATATGTGCTCATAAAGAAAACACTTAGGAGGTCAGGGCATCACAGACTAGAATGAAGAAGGTAACAGAACAATCTGGTGCATTATAAATGTTTAACAACTTCCTGAGGAGGTTGGGGGAAGGTGCTGATTTAGGTAACAGGAAATGAATAAGCTCCTCAGGATGAAAGACTAGAGAAACCTTACATAAGCACTATAATAGTCTATTTGATTTAGTGATTTTCTACAGGGTGTGGCAAACAATTCTGGTACTTTACCTTTGCTAGAGTTATCAATAAAGTAAATTAAATGGATTGTAAGTGGCAGGTGACAGGTATCTGTTGAGTGGGATTTTAGAGATAAGAGAGGGGAGGAGGCTGTAATGATATACATGGTAATGAATTAGTGTACACATTAGTATGAATTTGTGTTAGTCTAATATCGATACAGTAATCACATGTGGAAATATTTTGTTTTTGTACACACAGGTGTTGGTATACACACATATGAAGCAATGCCCCAGGACCATTGACCACAGCTAGCACCCCCGTCTTGGTTTTTAATGCCATTTTCCAGTGAAAGGTACCAGGGATTCTTGGAGGAATGGCTGGCTCTAGCACTTGGGTGGTAAATATACAAAATTATTGTAAATATAAAAAATTATTGTAATGTTAGAAAATAAAAAAGTGCTAAAAATTAAAACAAAACCCCACATTGGTGGCGGCATGTCAAAGGGATACAGCAGCCAACTGAAAGTGCTCCCTGTGGCCAGAGCAACCGTGTAAGTAAAGTCTTATGGGTTGTAGCCCAAAATATAAAAGGAATATTCTTGAGTCCACAGTGTTATAAATAAATCATTCAATACATAAATAAATGCATAAATAAGGGAGGCCAGCTAAGAGAACAACATGAAAAATAAATAAATAGGAGTGTCTTTTCAGCAGAGTAAACAGTAACTATGCCAGCCAGGTGAGCAAGGTCAACATCACTCAGTTGATCATATGTACCTTCACATGATGTGACAAAAATGGCATTTTGCCCCTGAAATCTTACTCTCTAAATCCACAACCCTACTCTAGTCATGAAGAAATTATCAGACAAATTCCAACTATGGAACTTTCCATAAAATACTTGACCAAGTACTCTTTAAAACTGTCAAAGTCGTTAAAAATGAGAAAAGTCTGAGAAATTGTCATGCTCAAAATATGCCCAAGGAGACACAAGGACTAAACATGTCATCCTGGGTTAAATTCTGGAATATCAGGGACATACATACAAGCCAAAGAGATCTTAGTAAAGTGAGCACTTAAATTAATAACAATGTTTCAAATTTGTTCATCAACTGTGACAAATGTACTGAGTGTGGGTATCTGGGAACTCTCTGTAACACTGTTGCATTTTTTTCATAAATTTAAAGCTGTGCTAAAGTAAAAGTTTATCTAACATTATTGTAAAGGAAAAATAGTCAAGTAGAATTTTTTAAATGGGCAAAAGACATAAAATACACAAATGGCAAATAAGCACATAAAAAGGTGTTCAATTTCATTATTTGGGAAATGCAAAATAAACTATACACTTAACAGAATGGCTAAGACAAACAATATTGACAATACTCAAAGCTAGTGAGGATGCCGAGAAACTGCATCGCTAGTGGGAATGTAAAATGGTACACAGCCACTTTGCTAAATACTTTGACAGCTTCTTAATAAAATAAACTGCAATGACAATAAGACCCAGCAATTGCACTTGTGGGCATTGATTTATCTGGGGAAAATGAAATTTATGTTCATACAAAAACTGTGCGTGAATGTTTTTAGCAGCTTTATTTATAGTAGCTGAAACCTGGAAACAACTCAGATGTCCTTCAGAAGGCAAATGGTTAAACAAACTGTGGTATGTCTATATCACTAACTGCTAGTGAGCAATAAAACACTATTGATGCCTGCAGCAACTTGGATGACTTCCCAAAGAATAATGCTGAGGCAAAAAAGCCAATTTTAATAGGTTACATGCCATATAATTTCATTTACATAACATTGTACTAATGACAAGATTGTGGGGGACAATAGCAGATCAGTGACTGGCAGGGTTAATGTTGATAGGGCGGACATAGGTCAAGAATGAGGGAGGTGTAGTTATGAAAGGGCAGCAGGAAGCATCTTTGTGGTGACAGACACTTTCTGTATCTTGGCTGCATTGGTGGCCGTGGTGATGCGTTATGATTTGCAAGGCTTTATCGTAAGGAGATCTGGGTAAAGGGCACAGGGGCTCTCATGTGAATCTACAATTATCTCAAAATGAAAGGTTTAGTTCAATACCAAAAACCCCACAAAATGACAAGAGAAATAAATATAAAATTGGGAGGATTACAAGGGAAATAGCCACTGTGGAAAACATGGTAAGATATGTAGAGGAGAGAGAAAATAAAACTAAGGAAAAATGGAGCTTAGGTTTAAAAGTAATAGCTGTAGAATGTAGGGAAAGGAGATGTAACATCTATATTTTTAGAGTCCCCGAAAGAAGATCAGAACTGAGGAGTTAACATATTTCAAGGTTCAATTCAAGAAAAATGTCCTGGGTAGAATGAGACTTGGATCTCCTAAAAGAAAGGATATACCATGGAAAACTCACCACGGTCAACACCACGACACATCTTTGAAAATTTTGTGAATTTTAAAGGTAGAATTTAGCCCTAGCTGGTTTGGCTCAGTGGATAGAGCATCCACCCGGGGACTGAAGCATCCGGGTTCAAATCCAGACAAGGGCACATGTCTGGGTTGCAGGCTTGGTCCCCCGTAGGGGGCGTGCAGGAGGCAGCTGATCAATGATTACCTCTCATCATTGATGTTTCTATCTCTCTCTCCCTCTGCCTTCCTCTCTGAACTCAATAAAAGTATATTAAAGGTAGAATTTAAAAAAGAAAAGAATCTTTGGGGCAGTAAGACAAAAAGATCAAGCCACTTGGTAAAGGGGGAAGAAAGAAAGTGGGCCTCAAATTTCTTCACATTGACATTTTTTAACATCAGAAGAGGGTTGAGCAACATCTTTTAAAAATAAGGATATTAAACCAATACACAGATATATGTTCAGTTTGGACATTCAAGAACTCAGAGGTGCTTTTCCCACGAGCTCTTATTGATGAAACTACCAGGGGACAAGCTTCCTCTAACAAAGAGACAATTGTGGAAATTACAGCAAAAAGCAATTGGTAGGACTACATATGTTTAACAGCATACATTAAGTGAAAACAAATGCAGAAATTAAACACAAAAGTTGTATGTTCTGCAATGTAAGAATGATAGAAATAAAGGAAGGAAAGGGGAAGGGAGGATTGAGAATATCAACAGATAGGATCTCAAGAAAATTAAAATTATTTACATATTTTTAACAACCCATAGCCAAACTAAACAGAAAAAAAGCTAGAAATGTGTTTGTGGCTCATACTATATTGAATGTTTTTAAAATTTTTAGTTGAATTTATTGGGGTAACATTGGTTAATAAAATTACATAGGTTTCACGTGTACAATTCTATAACACATCATCTGTATATTGTATTGTGTGTTCACCACCCCAAGTCAAGTCTCCTCCCATCAACTTTTATCCCCCTTTACCCTCTTCTACCTCCCCCACCCCTTTCCTGCTGATAATCAGCATGCTGTTGTCCATGTCTATGAAGTTTTTCCTTGTTAAATCCTTTCTTCACCTTTTTCATCCAGTCCCTCACCCACCCTGACAGCTGTCAGTTTTTCTCTGTATCTATGAGTCTGTCTCTATTTTGTCCATTACATTCCACATATAAGTGAAATCATATGGTACTTGGTTTTCTCTGACTGGCTTATTTTACTTAACATAAATATGCTCCAAGTCCATCCACGCTATCAAAAAAGGTAAGATTTCCTTCTTTTTTATGACTAACATTCCATTGTGTAAATGTACCACAGCTTTTTAACCACTCATCTACTGATGGGCAATAGGGCTGCTTCCAAATCTGGCTATCCTATATAATAAAAAGCTAATATGCAAATTGTCCCCTTGGGAGTTCGACCAACCAGGAGTTTGACCACTCACTATGATGTGTGCTGACCACCAGGGGGCAGCATGTAACGAAGGAAGGCCCCGGTTGGCAGCTGGCAGACAGCAGCCAGGGGAAGGAAGGCCCCAATAGACCCTGATTGCAGGCCAGGCCTAGGGACCCTAGCCATGCACAAATTTTGTGCAGCGGGCCTCTAGTTGTAAACAATGCTGCAGTGAACATGGGGGGAATGCATATAATCTTACAAATTAATATTTCAGGATTTTTTGGATATATTCTCAGAAGTAGAATCACTGGGTCACAAGGGAGTTCCCGTTTTAATTGTTGAGGTAACTCCATACTGCTTTCCACAGTGGCTACACCAGTCTGCACTCCCACCAACAGTGCACAGGGTAAGAAAATATTAAATTTCAACAAATATATGAGACAAGGTCACAAACAGACAATCCCTCCATCCACATCAAGTACACAAAGAAATAATGCAATTTTAAAATGCCAGCTTTTAAAAAATGATAAATTATACATGTCAATGAAATGGATACTCCCAAACAGTGGCATTGCAAATTGAAATTACTATTTGTATCAAATTAAAAAAGAATAAAACTTGTATTAAGAACTTTGAATGTTCATACAAAAAGATCCAAACTGTTCATACATGGACCAGCCACTCTTCTTCTGGGTGTCTAAATACGATAGTGCCAAGCTGGGGAAAGACTTAGGAGGATGCTATGATTTATTGAATATTGTGCCATTCACTCTATTGAGGTATTAAATGTTTTAATTGCCACTCCTCTATGGTACTATAATAAGTACTACAGGTAAAAAAGGTATGTAACAATGAAGACATGCTTATGAAAAAAATGTAAGGGACAAAGCAGAATATAGTGAACATGTCCAGATATATTCTATGATTGCTGCTATATAAAAACATCTAACAAAGGACCATGTAGACCACAACTCTGGAATGTATTTACCAAAAACCTTGCAGAGTTTTCTTTATAAAACTCTAATAATGACTTTTAAAAGAAAGTAGGGGGAGGGGGAGAGAGGAAGAAAGAGATAAGCAGAAAGCTTGACTAAATGCTTGTCATTCAGAAAAAAAAGTCCTCAGAACCTTTATAGGTTTCTTTGAATTACTGTTCTAAAGCAGAAGTAGAGCCCTAGCCTGTTTGGCTCAGTGGATAGAGTGTTGGCCCATGAACTGAAGGGTCCCAGGTTTGATACCAGATAAGGGCATGTACCTGGGCTGCAGGTTCAATCTCCAGTCCTGGTCTGGACACATGCGGGAGACAACCAATCCATGGGTCTCTCTCTTTGTCTCTCCCTCTCCCTTCCAGTCTCTCTAAAAATCAATGGGAATATGTGCTCTGGTGAAGATGAACAATAAAGACATAAGTAAATAAATAAATATGCAAGCCAGCAGAAATAGAAAACTGGTGTGAATTTTGTTGGCATTCTGCAGTTAAGATACGCTCTCCTTTTCTCTCTTTTCCACTCCTTTTCTTCTTTCAATTTAAAATGTCATTCTTTCAATCCTGTCTGTCTCCTGCATGACCCACATTTTAGTCCACACATCTGATGGATCACTGCAGCAGAATTACCTGCAGTGCCAAGACACCCACAGAGATGCCTGGCCCTCTCCAGAGCTATTGGTATCGATGTGATGGGAGATGGTGCAGGATCAGCAGCTAACATGTTTCCTAGGTCAGTGGTCGGCAAACTCATTAGTCAACAGAGCCAAATATCAACAGTACGATTGAAATTTCTTTTGAGAGCCAAATTTTTTAAACTTAAACTTCTTCTAACACCACTTCTTCAAAATAGACTCACCCAGGCCGTGGTATTTTGTGGAAGAGCCACACTCAAGGGGCAGCATGTGGCTCGCGAGCCGCCGTTTGCCGACCACTGTCCTAGGTGATTATTGCTCACATTACGCTTTGAGAGCAACTGTTCAACCTAACACATAACACTTGCTACTGAAGTAGCCACTGCAAGATAGATATTAAGGACAGGCAGAACAGATGGCTCCTGGGTTTCCATCTCCAAATTTATTCCATGGCTCAGGGTAAGCACCCTGGGTTAGGCACAGAGCTCTTCAGACACAATCTGTGTGTTAAAGCAATTCAGGAACTCAGGGAAATCACACACACACACACACACACACACACACACACTTTACCAAGTCCAGGGTTTTCAAACATTACCAGGTAAATGGTTTTTTTTCCCTGTCCCTCACCATATTAGCTTTTCTGCCTTTATCTCTTTCTCACTTAGCATTCCATAAACTATTTCATTTAATAACATTTTATGCATCTCAAGAAATAGGTTTAAAAAATCGGTATGGTGCTACCATGAACCTCTTAGACTGATTTGCCATATCCACAGTGTGCAGAAATGTGAGCTCAAAGGAATACACGTTAGGGACTCAGTTAGGGCGGGGAAGGCAAATCGCCTGCCTACTTCTAGTTTTTTTTAAAATTTTACATCGATCCTTTTTGAGAAATCCAAACATCTTAGACCTTATGCGTTAGATTAATTAATTTCTAATATTTGATCTTTGACTCCATCTGTTAAATCACCCGATGTCTACCTTTTCTAATGTTTGATACAAAGAAAATTCAAACCCCTACGTATCTTCCAAGGGTCAATCCAAATATTATATCCCCAAGTGAGGATCACCTGATTTCTTTAGTTAAAGAATCCTGTCCCTTTTGCTACTATACATAACAGGCACTTAACACAGATTCATACATGGCGGTTTGCATATCTATACCTCCTCTAGGCAACGGCTGCAGCGTAATCATTCATCTCGAAAAATCCTGGCATAATAGGGACATTAAAATGATTGCACGGATCTAATTATAGAGTGAAATATTTAGTCCTCTGTTCTAGATTATTCCATAGTGTCTTCAAACACATTAGTGAGTGTTTCCCATTTTAAGTTTGTCTTCTATTTTTGGCCGTATTTTCTTGCTTTTTGATCTTCATTTCTGGTGAAAATGTTAGAAGAAGGATGCTGCCTGCTGCCGAGTTCATGCTGAGAAAGGCACTCTACCGAGATGCAGTTTGAAACGTGAGATCATCAAGTACAGGTGCTGGTGACGCTAAAAATACATAAATAAATGATCCATGACATCCCAGGACATGCCCCGCTTTATAGGTGTATAGTACCTGCCTGTAGACGTGAGGATTCTACGTATGCCTTTGCCAAAAAGGGGAATCCTACATAAGCCTCGCGGGGATGGATCCAGGCTGTGCCCTGCAGGCGCTGCAGGAGGGCAGCGGGCGCGTGCTGCAGGGCCAGGCTGGTCGCTGGGGACATAAACAAAGATGCCCGCAGACAATGGAATTTACCCACAGGGAATGGAAGCTTTCCATGGTGTTCCAGTACCCTGTGTAATTCATTATTCTTTGAGAACTGGTGAGCTAGAAATGTTGCACTCAGTTGCCCTCAGTTAAAAGAATCCGAGCACCCTCACCCAGCAAGTGCACGAAGGCCGGCGCAGCTTCCTCCCGTCAGCAGGCAGGACAGGGGCGCCCAGGAGCCCGGTGCAGGCCATGGCGCTGGTGCTGTGACTGCCTTGTCCGGAGCCAGGAAAGCCAGATGTAGAGGCCTGCCTTGAGCCCTTCCTGCCCGTCTCGGTGACCTTGGGCCTCGGAGCCCTCGCTGTGCTCTATCTGTGATGCGGCCACGAGCACATCCCCACCTCACAGTAGAGCGTTTCAAACCTACAAGGTCCGATGCTGATAACATGCTCAGCACAGGGACAAGGCATTTTCAAATGCAATGCATTGGAGCTGGTCCTTCTGTTTATACTCAACTAATATTTCTCCTTTCAATAGAATTGGGTTTACTTCTTCATTCAGAATGAAATCAGACTAAATATATTTAACTAGAGGCCTGGTGCACAAAATTTGTGCACAAGGGGAGGGGGGCTCAGCCTGGCCTGCACCCTCTCCAATCCAGGACCCCTTGGGGGATGTCCAACTACCAGCAGTTGGACATCCCTCTCCCAATCTGGGACCACTTGCTCCAAACCGCTTGCCTGCCTGCCTGATCGCCTCTAACCACTTTGCCTCCCTGTCTGATAGCCCCTAACCCCTCTGCCTGCCTGCCTGATCTCCCCTAACTGCCCTGCCTCAACCCTGGAAGACATCGGGTCTATCTGGTCTAATTAGCAGATTACCCTTTTATTAGTATAGATGTTCTCACTCTGAAGTATTTGTATAATTCCAAAAAGCTTAGCACACCCAAATTTTACCAAAGATCTGGATTCCCCCCATGAATGTCATGAAATTTTATAATATCTTACTATGAGAAGTCTCACATGTTGTAGCCCATTCAAAACGTCAATAATGAAGACTTCATCTCATGACACTTAAAAGCGAAATAATATTTCCAACTCTGCCTTCATATTTTCCTTTCAAATTAGCACCAAAAATGTGCTCACTGTGTGATTGCTGGTGGCATTTAGTTTGGCGAAATGAAAATGTTTCTATAATCCCTTTACTTCCCTTAGCTCCCTCAGTTTAAAGCACAAACTGTCAAGAGGAAAAATGAGTTATTTACAGAGTTATCAACTTTTACTGCAAGTAAACCAACATCCATATCGACTTAATTAGCATTGCTTCCAAAAAGGTCCTCTCCTCATTGCATAGCTAAGTCGGAATGTTCAATGGTGATGAATCCATGCCTGGAATTTGGAAAACTTGGCTTTTTACAAGCTTGACATTGCAGAATCTCATCCAGGTGAGGCACGAGAATGACAAAAAAATGGAGTGGGGAGAGAAAGGATATTTTGTTCTTTTTTTTCTATTATTAATCCTTTGACTTTTTATCATTCTCTGTTCTCTCTCCCTTTCCCTCTAGTCTCCTTATTCGTTTCCTCTATGGACAACGATATAAAGGAAATGGAGAAAGGAATAAAGGATCAGACTTTGAAGAGCAAATGTATGCCTCTTTTACTAGCTCAAATTCCTCAGATGAAGGATTTGATCTTTAGAGTAAAAATATTCCCTAGAAATACTGTTCAGGTGTGAGTCCCATGGTGCCGATTCAACACCAACTCAATCTATTGAGAGTTGTTCTCTCTGCTCCAAACCCTGGAAGGCCTTAGAAATATAGAGGTGGGTATATGCTAAACTAGTACATAATAAGGTCTGATATGTGCAATCTCTATTCTCCGTAAATATCCCAAGAAATATGTTCTCATTAAGTACAGGAAAGCTATATCTTTGAACCAGAATTAGTAATAAGGGAGGATCCTAAGTATTTCAAACAATTAAATGAATATTCTTAAATGTGGTGGTTTAGCTTACAGCACAGAGAAAAGTCTCACTATGGTTTTAAATAATAGCAATATAATTTTAATAAGGTTGCATTTTTTAATAGGTGCATTTAAATACTCTTCTAGTCTCTCATATCATATTCAGCAGTTAAGCAGATTTACTCGTGGAGCTTTTGTAACCACCTAATTTAACACTAGGTATATCTTTTAGTTTAATTAAAGCATTCCTCTCTTTCAGTAATAGTCTATTGTTTTCAGTTCACCCATTATGTGTAATTGTGGGGGTTTTTTTTGATCCATTCAAAACTCAGCTATTTTTCATGGGTAATTAAATCAACACTGGACCACTACATTTAATGCTTATCTCAGTTTTATTACTACTTTTGCATACCTGGACTTCTGCACGAAATTTACCTTGGAAAAAACTTATACACATTATTAAGTTAAATACCACTTACAACTTGTAGTAGATGCTAAGTGTGTATTTCAGGAATTCCAGCAGAGGGCAGTCAAGCAAGAATAATCACGTTAGTAAGAGGAGAAATTGATGATGTTTCCTGATATTTTTTCAAATCAAATTAACATCAGTGTATGTGTATGTGAGTGAATATGTGTGTTGGGGGTTGGGGGAGGGTGGAACAAATGTATCCTTGGTGAGCCAACTCGTTTCTCACTTAACCTCTCTCTCGGCTGAATAAGAGCCACTGTGTGCACAAGATAAGAAACACGATATTTTCAAAACACTCCCAGTATTAAAACCAAAGCCATCAATTCTGCTACAACAACTGACATTTTTATCACTCTACTTTGGCTTCTTTTACATTTTATGGATTTAAGAATAAGTTCGCATCATTGAGGAAATTAATAACATTTTGGAAGAATACTATTTCTTCCCAAGAAACTATTGAAAAACACATTTAATTAAAAAGTAATAATAGAAGCAAAAATAAGCTGGCTTCAGTTTTCACAAGAAAAAAATTAAAGGAGATGGTAGGTGGAATTTCTCACCCTCAAAATGCTCAGTTGTAACAAACAACTCTTACCTACCATTCCTGGCCAGTGCATTCTCAATTACTTCCCATTCTACCTTTTCAGGGAGGACTTCCACTACAAACAAGTAGCACCACACCAGGACTCATGTGGCCAGAGATATGGAAGCTTCGTTGCTTTTATTCCTATGTGTAGTGTTGTGCTGGTAAATGTTTAACAACCACCTCTCCAGGAAGAAAAAGCCCTCATTTGTAGTTTTGCCAATTTCCATAGTGTAAATACTCTCACCTGATTGATTTTAAACTACCAGGGTGAAGTCACTGGACATGGAGCTGGGAAGAGATGCATAGTAGCAACCATTATATCATTTCCAAACTACAGCTACAACAGACAGATTTACTCTTGAGGTTTCAAGAGTAAATGCAGTAAAGTAATTGGGAAGTGAAGAGTTTTGAATATTTATTACATTTGTTTTTAATATAATCTATTTAATTGTAAGTTTGGGAAATTTAATTTTTAATAATGGCTGTTTAACAACTGGCTCACAAAATTACTGAAAATTAAACCATCAGCTCTTAGGAGCTGATAGGCTCTGACTCTAGCACGCCATGAACACACCAGGCCTTCTGGCTCTTAGAACTAGGAGGGAAGGAAAGGGAGCTTAAAGCAGTCAGGAGTGAGATTCAAGTGTCCTTTCTAGTCAGTTTCATTGTTCCCTACACTCACATTCTTCAGGAATGGAAATCCTATCCCCTTAATGGATCATGCTCTAATTTTAGTGTTTCTCCTACTACATACATATTTTCATATTTAATAAGTTATATGCTACCTTCAGCGTTTTTTCTGCTGTATCTGTGAACATCTACTATTATTTAATAAAATCAACTCAACTTTTAAAATGTAAATAATTTCATTAAAAAAAAAGCAACACATCCCTAAAGGAAAATCATTATAATGTTTATAAATAGACATTAACCCTACAAATAAATGATGAAAGCAAACTATTCGTAAAGTCTACCTACATACTACTACTTAGTGAAAGCTCTGTATCCCTAGGACTGCTCTCTTTTTGTCTAGCAAGTTTTAATAAGGTGCTAAATATACTAGTACTCATTGAGACTTTTTCCTTGACATAATAAAAAAAAATTGAAAGTAAATTAAGCTCACTATGTAATTCAATGTTGTTTGTTTTCAGGATCAGATCCTTGTACATAAAATCCTAGAGCGTACCCTAAAATTATGTTGCCTTCCACTAAAGGGTGCATATTCCTAGTTCTGAAAAGCATAATCATCCTACCAGAAGGTAATTTTACTTCTCCAGATTTCAGGCTCTTTCAATTCTGCTTCAAAAATCAGTGTCTTTGTGTAATTTGAGCAAATTACTTAATCTCAGCTAATCCTGAATTTCCTACTTGGTTATTATAAAAATTAAAAGCACTTGCCTGGGATGAAGTAAAATGCGAAAAAAAACAATAGCTACCCTTTCTGCTCTGGGTGGAGTTATGATTTATTGTAAGCTTAGCTGTGTGGTTTCCAGTTCACAGAAATTAGAGGCTTTAAATTAGAAACAGATAAACACTACCCAGGATTAGTACGTTTAGGGCACAAAGAAATATCAGCTAATTAATCATCATTCATAAAAAACACACCCATAAAACAAAAACAAAAACACATGAACCAGTGATTTAAAAATAAAGAGTAATGAGGAGCTATGGAGAGCGGAGCAAGGGGCAACCTCTCTCAGTAGATCTTGAGAATGTTATTTAAACATCGGGACTGTAACCAGGACTCGTAATATCAGGGAAGTTGACATTATGTTCAATTATCTGTATTTGGCAGACTGTTATATAGCACATTTTGGAAATCTTATTAACATGTTTATTTTTATTGAAGTTGGTTTATGTATAATAAAGTTATTTTATATATAAGAAATTTGATGATTTTGTTTTGTACACTAAAAAAGACTGGAAAATATGCACTAAAATTTAATGTTTATTTATAGATTTGAGATTATGGGTGCTGTTTATGTTATTTTGTGTGATAATTTTGAAATTTTCTAAAAAGAACATGCTTTTGTTGCGCTCCTTGAAAAAAAATGTATATTATGAACAAAATTTGTTTAAAATGGAAAACTTCATTTCAGGAACTTTTGTTCAAAATTATATCTGCTGCCATTAAGGTCATTGGTAGAGTCGTTATTCTTAGATTTCATTCAAGTGTTTGTAATCCAGATCATATAAATATTAGGAACACATCATTTCAGAACTTTGAAAAATGAAATGAAAATTAAAACTACAATGAGGTACCACTTCACACCTGCCAGAATGGCTATCATCAACAAATCAGCAAACAAAAAGTGCTGGCAAGGATGTAGAGGAAAAGGAACCCTAGTGCACTGCTGGTGGGAATGCAGACTGGTACAGCCATTATGGAAACAGTATGGAGTTTCCTCAAAAAATTAAAAATGAAATTGCCATTTGATCCAGTAATCACACTTCTAGGCATATATCCCAAGAAGCCTGAAACATCAATCAAAAAGAATGTATGCACCCCTAGCAGCATTATTTACGATATCTAAGATCTGAAAACAGCCCAAGTGCCCATCAGTAGATGAGTGGATAAAGAAGCTGTGGTACATTTACACCATGGAATACTAGGCAGCTATAAAAAGAAGCATCTCTTACCCTTTGAGACAGCATGGAGGGACCTGGAGAGTATTGCGCTGAGTGGAGTAAGTTAGTTAGAGCAAAACAAGTTTCACATTATCTCACATATGTGGACTCTAATGGACAAAATAAACTGACAAACAAAATGGACCCAGAGACATTGAAGCATGCAAGAGACTGACATATTTCAGAGGGAAGT
Source organism: Corynorhinus townsendii (assembly GCA_026230045.1). Classification (NCBI taxonomy): domain Eukaryota; kingdom Metazoa; phylum Chordata; class Mammalia; order Chiroptera; family Vespertilionidae; genus Corynorhinus; species Corynorhinus townsendii. The sequence continues at coordinate 57,136,414 of JAPDVU010000006.1, read as the reverse complement.
GGAGGGGGCAGAAAGAGATTAACCAAAAAAATTATATGCATAACCCATGGACACAGACAATAGTGGGGTGAAGGCCTGGTGAGGAGATGGGAGTAGGGTGGAGGGGGTCAGTGGGAGAAATAGGGGGATGTCTATAATACTGTCAACAATAATGATAAATTTTAAAAAAACAATAAGAAGGCAAAAGCCAAGTTCAGTTATTTCTGTATTTTAACCACCTTCCCTTGTTTTTTCACAGTGCCTTGCATACAATGGATATGTTTATGTTAAATGAATAAATGCAACTCTGCTTAATGGACATCTAACCTGCTGAGCTTTTTGCTCCACAAAGGAAACCAGGTATTGCCATCACTTCCAGTTAGGAATTGAGAGTGGTGATGTCCTTACTTGCTTATGTTATCTTTTCTGGTTTGCTATTAAATTAATTTCTGTACACTGCAGATCAGTGTTTGTGGTCTTATTTCAGTGTGTTGCTATCCACCTTATGGCCCAATTCATGTTTGGGGTGGTTTATCTCTATTTCTATTCTGCTTTCTATTCTAGTCTCTATTTCTATCTGTAACCAATATATCAGCAGTGTGTTTCAACATGTCTTTGTGTAATGGTTATTAATAAATTTCATTGCAAGATCTACTTGTGCATTCCTGAAAGGAATCAGCAACTCAACACTAAAGCATGACACCTCACAGATACTTATTTCACCCTTGAAAAGGGATGTTTCACAACTGGATCACAGTTACCCAAAACACTAACAGCACATTTATAATGTCCAAATTTGTTCTTGAAAACAAAGACCGTAATACCTATTCTGGAAGAATTTTAGAATTAAAAACCCTATATAATAAAGATGTAATATGCAAATGGTCATTATGCCATGAAGCAAAATGACAGACCGCATGACGACCAGATCACGGATCAGCAGGAGGGTGAGGCAGTGAGCTACAAGCAGGTGGCGGAGAGCTACAGGAGGGGGAAGGGCAGCAAGCTATGGGGGTGGAGGTGGAGGGAGCTACAGGAGGGCGGCAGTGAGCTACTGGCTGCAAGTGGACAGCGGAGAGCTCCAGGAGGGGGCAGAGCAGCAAGCTATGGGGGAGTGGCGGGGAGGAGGAGAGGGGAGCATAGGGAGTTACCGGAGGGCGGCAGCGAGCTACTGGTGAGCTACTGGTGCACAGATTCATGTGCAGGGTTACTAGTTATATTATAAAAAGATGGTTGTTACTTAATCCATCAAAAAGGAGAACTTGGAATACTGAACCAATTTTCATTTCCTCCCTAGAAATTGCTGTTGGAGAAAAAATTTCCCCTTAAATAAATATATAAGACAACGTTCCTCTTTTTTCAATGTACCTTGTACAGAGAAAAGTTTAATTTTTGGGGTGTGTGTGTGTGTTAGCTTGTTGTGTAAGTAACAACCTTGTAGTTGTGCTGATAGTCTTTAAATAAAAAAGACTCCAGAAAAAAACCTAAGAGAGAATGTTTAAAATATCTCTTGTGTTTTTCTGTTATATTCTAGGACTTTTTTAGTTTATTTTCCTTTTTTAGTTTTATCTTTATTGTTTAAAGTATACTTTTTGATTTTTTAATGTTAAAAAGCCATAAGGAAGAAATAACATCATCTTTATTCACAGATGACATGACAGCCTACCTAGAAAATCCCAGATTCTACCAAAACACTTCCGGAATGAATAAGTGAGGATAACCAGGTTGTAGAATACAAGATTATTATAAAAATCAGTTGCTTTCATAGAAAAAGCAATGATTTTGAAAAATAGAAATTAGGAATTATTAAAACACTAAAATTTATATTTGTAATACTACCAAAATTAAAATACTGAGGTACATCTAACAATATGTACAGCCCTCTATATGTGGAAAATTACAATGAAAGAAATAAAAAATCTAAATAAATTAATTCTATGTCATTGATTAGTGGACACAAAGTTAACCCTTCCACCTTGATGTGAAGATGTAACATAATTCCTATAAAAATTACAACAAGATATTTTGTAGTTATTGACACTAATTCTAAAGTTTATATGGAAAGACAAAATACCTAGAATAACTAACACAATATTGAAGAAGAAGAAAATTGGAGGTCTCACACTACCCAATTCAAGACAGTGTAAAACTACAATAATCACGACATGGTGGTGTTGATGAAAGAACAGACACATAGACCAATAAAACAGAATAGAGAACCCAGAAGTAGATTCATACAAATATAGTCAGTTGATATGGACAATGGAGAAAAGATGGTCTTCTCAGCAAATGGTCCTGGGAAAACTGGACATCCATATGCAAATAAATAAATCTAGGTACAACCCTTAATCATAATTAACTCAAAATGTATTAAAAACATAAAACTTATAGAAGAGAACATAGGAAAAAGTCTGTTGCCCTGGGTTTGATGATGAATTTTTATATACTAGTATAACTGCAAAAGCTGTTTAAAAATGAGCAAAGGATTGGGAAAAAAAATTTCACCACAGAAAATATACAGATGAAAAATAAGCATATGAAAATATGCACATCACTTTTATTATGGATATACAAATTAAAACAACGGTAAAAAACCTCACACCTACTAGAATAGCTAAAACCTAAAAAATAGACAATAACTGTGTGTGAGGATGCAGAGCCAATAAACTCTATGTTATTGGTGGTATGAATACAAAATGGTGCAACCCTGCTTCAGTAGCTTGGCAGTCTATTCAAAAGCTAAACAAAGTTTAATCACATAATCCTGCAACTGTGCTCCTTGGTATTTATCTAATTAATTTGAAATGGGTGCCCACATAAACTTACACAACAAAACCTTTCAATATTTATGGAAGGTTTAGTCATAATCATCAAAACCAAAATGTCCTTCAATTGGTGAATGGATAATCCAACTGTGGTACATCCATGTAATGGAATACCAATTGTTATAAAAAGAACTATCAAGCCATGCAAAGATGTGGATTGATAGTAAATTCTATTGCTAATTTAAAGAAGCCAATCTGAAAAGATTACATATTGCATGATTCTAATTACATGATATTGTAGAATAACCAAAACAATTTAGAAGGTGAACTGATCAATGATTGCCAGGGTTCTAAAGTGGGTGGAAGGTTGGTTAAACAGGTAAAGCACAGAAGATTTTTAGCACAAAGGAACTATTCTGTATGACACTGTAATGATGAATACATGACACTACCTACTTATCAAAATCCAAGAAATTTATACCGCAGAGTAAATTTTAATGTGTGGAAATTTTTAAAAATCTAGGAGTTTAGAGAACCAAAGGATGAAATACAAAATGTGATAAAACTATTTAACTGCAGTACATACGTATGAAACAGTTTCACTGGAAGAGTTAGGAAGAAAGGTCATGACCTAAACAACACTAGGAACAGCTGGAGTCTGTAAGACTAGCGGTGAAAAGGACTGCACGTAAGCCCTGGATAACACTGTTTCCTTTGGGAATATGGTTTGTCACTGTGAAAACCACAATACATGCACTGCACTCTGCAAATAAACAATGAAAGGAAAATGGGTGACACGTCAGGAGCCAGATTCCTCACTGTTGAAAGGGCAGGTTACAGATAAGCAAGGGTAGAAAGAAGTTAATATGATCCTTGTGGTAATGGATTAGAGTTGGAGACGAGTATGAACTGAAGTTTAATTTAATAGAGCTATAGCTTGCTACATGTAGAAATATTTATAAACATAGGTGCATACCACAGTTAGTATTCACATATATTTCCTCCCTGTGTTCAATGAAAAGGCCAAGAAACAAACAAACAAAAAACCTCAGTAACAAGCACACCTAGCACCCAGGACTTGGTTTCTGATGCCATTCTCTAAAAGACCAGAGACCTTTGAAAGTGGTGCATTCTAGGGCTGGGTGAGCAAATATCATAGGTGAGCCTGGGGCATCTTGTAGTGCCAGAAAGTAAAGAAGTGCTCAATAACACCCACAGTGATGGAGTGTGTCACAGAGGCATAGGAACCAGCTCATAGCCAACCATGGGCCAGTTTGAGCAACAAAATAAAATTTAAAAAGTACAACTGGCTATAATCTAAAGAATTGAATAAATATTCATGGGAATAAATAAATAAATAAATAAATAAGTAAATAGGAAGACTATAGAAATCTCATGTGCAGGAGGTGGAGTATTTCTACTCTTTAAGTGTGAGTTGGGTATAGTGACTTCCTTTCAGAAAGTACAGTAAGGGATGTTCGTTAAAAAGAATAAATTTAGTGGACACTTGACAAACATTACCTAAATCAGGTAATCCAGGTTAACATAATCATGATGAGACATTTGGGGAGTGTATACTCTTGATGTAATGTGATGAGAATCACACTTCATCTCTATGGTCTTCCTCCCAAAAACCTACAACCTCAGTCTATTCATGAGAAACACATCAAAGAAATCTCAGTTGAAGGACATATTACAGTACTAGTGGCCTGGTCATGAAATTCATGCATAGGGGTGTCCTTCAGCCCGGCCTGCACACTCTTAAATCTGGGACATCCCTCTCGCAATCCAGGACTGCTGGCTCCTAACTGCTCACCTGCCTGACTGTCTGATCACCCCTAACCACTCTGCCTGCCGGCCTGTTTGCCCCCAATTGCCCCCCAATTGCTGACCTGTTCACCCCCAACTGCCCCTCCCCTCCTGCTGGCCTGATCACCCCCAACTGCCCTCCCCTCCTGGCCTGACAACCCCTAACTACCTCTGCCTCAGCCCTGCCACCATGGCTTTGTTTGGAAGGACATCCGGAAGGTCTCCCAGAAGGTCTCCCGGTCTAATTAGCATATTACCCTTTTATTAGTATAGATACCCAACCAGCGCTCCTGAGACTTGTCAAGGTCATGAAAAGCATGGAAAGTTTTAGAAACAGTCCTAGCCAAGCGGACCCTAAGGAAACATGACAACTAAATGCAAAGTGGCGGTCTGGATGGAATCCTGGAACTTTGAAAAGAACATTGGATTGTTTGTGTTCCTTTTGTTAAGTTGTATGAGTTCTTCATATATTTTGGAAATTAACCCCTTATCAAATATATCATTGGCAAATATATTCTCTTCAACAGTAGGTTACCTTTTCATTTGGTTGAGGGTTTCTTTTGCTGTACAGAAGTGTTTTATTTGGATACTAGTGGTCCGTTGCACAAAATTTGTGCACATGTGGTGGGGGGTTCCCTCAGTCCAGCCTGCACCCTCTCCAATCTGGGACCCCTCAGACATTCCTCTCACAATCCAGGACCTTTGGCTCTTAACTGCTCACCTGCCTACCTGCCTGATTGCCCCTAACTGCCACCCCTGCTGGCCTGGTTACCCCCAACTGCCCCCCTGCCAGCCTGGTCACCCCAAACTGCCCCCCTCCTGGCCTAGTCACCCCCAACTCCCCCCCCCCCAACTGGCCTGGTTGCCCCTTACTGCCACCCCTGCTGATCTGGTCACCCCCAGCTGCCCCCCTCTGCTGGCCTGGTTGCCTCTAACTACTCCCCTTGCCACCATGGTCACTCCCAACTGCCCCCACTGCTGGCCTGGTTGCCCCCAACTGCCCACCCTGCCAGCCTGGTGGCCCCAACTGCCCCCATGCCAGCCTGGTCACTCCAACTGCCCCCCCTGCTAGCCTGGTTGTCCCCAACTGCCTCCCCCCTGCCGGCTTGGTCACCCCACACAGCCTGCTGTTCAGTCATTTGGTCATCCCTCACTAACCCCCCTGCCAGCCTTGTTGTTCCACGCAGCCTGCTGTTTGGTTATTACTGTTACTGTGATGGTGTCCTGGACCATTTGCACATTCCTCTATTATTAGTATAGACTAGAGGCCCGGTGCATGAAATTTATACATGGGGAGGTTTCCCTCAGCCCAGCCTACTCCCTCTCTAATCACAGACCCCATGGGAGACATCCCTCTTGCAATCTGAGACTGCTGGCTCCTAATCGCTCACCTGCCTGCCTGCCTGATCTCACCTAACCATTCTGCCTGCCTGCCTGATTGCCCCTAATCACCTCTGCCTGCCTACTTGATCACTCCTAACTGCTTCCCTGCTGGCCTAATTGCCCCAACTGCTCTCCCCTGCTGACCTGATCACCCCTAACTGCCTCTGCATTATCCCCCACTACCATGGCTTTGTCCAGAAGGAAGTTGGACGTCCAGAAGAGGGCCGGTCAACCCGGTCTAATTAGCATATTACACTTTTATTAGTATAGATAGATTATATAGGATAGGATTGCTTAAATGGGGTGGGGAAAGCCTTTTTCAGCAGGAGGAGATGCTCTTGGCAGACAAAAATACATAATCCCTATATCTGAACTGATAGCCAGCCGTACACACTATACGGCCAAACTGGTCATTAAAAAATTGAACTGCTTTCTTACACCTTACACCAAACAGCTGTTGCCTTTAAAACCCCTCCTCAGCCCCCACCTTAGGTTCTGCCTTCACAGTTCACCCAGATTTGGTTCTGATTGGACAGTTTCTATGACAGTCAGCATCCCCAGGCCTATCTCCGGGCCTGATATGCAGCCACCACAGCAGCTGTGGATCACACCCTGCCTCTCTCTCAAGGCCTATCTCTGGGCCTCTCTCCGGGCCTGATCCACAGCCTCCGTGGCAACTGCAGATCAGGCCTTGCCTCTCTCTCTCCGGCCTTGCCAGCATCCACGGTGGCTGCGGATCAGACCTGCCTCTCTCTCTGGGCCTCTCTCCAGGCCTGATCTGCAGCCACCATGCCTGCCTCACCCTGCCCACCCCCTGTAACACCACCCACCCACCAGCTGCCAGCCTTGCTATGAGAGGAGCCTGGGAGCTGTGGGGGAGATACCGAGAGGTGCTCCATGCACTTCCTGATGACCAGTCATCCATCTGGTCATTTAGGTCATGATGGCCCCTGGACCTTTATAATGTAATGTAGATAGTCCCATTTATTTACTTTTTCCTTCGTTCCTCTTGCCCTAGAAGATGCATTGTCAAAAATATTTTTATGAGAGATACCTGAGATTTTGCTGCCTATGGTTTCTTCCAAGATTTTATGAAAAAATGCTCAGTCACTAATCATCAGAGAGATACAAATTAAAATGACAACAAGCTATCACCTCACACCTGCCAGAATGACTACCATCAGTAAATCAAAAATGGTAAGTGTTGGTGAAGATGTGGAGAAAAGGGAACCCTAGTATACTGCTGGTGAGAATGCAGACTGGTGCAGCCACTATGGAAAACAGTACAGAGTTTCCTCAAAAAATTAAATATGGAGCTGCTATTTGACCCAGTGACCCCAGTTCTAGGAATATATCCTAAGAAATCAGAAAAACAATCAGAAAGAATATGTGCACAATTATAAATTGTTCATAGCAGCACAATTTACAATAGCTAAGATCCAGAAACAGTCCAAGTGTCCATCAGTAGATGAGTGGATAAAAACACTGTGGTACATTTACACAATGGAATGTTTTGCAGCTATAAAGAAGAAGACTATCTTACCCTTTGAGACAGCATGGAGGGACCTGGAGAGTATTATGCTGAGTGGAGAAGTCAGTTAGAGAAAAACAAGTTTCACATGATCTCACATATATGGAATCTAATGAACAAAGTAAACTGAGGAACAAAAAGATCCAGAGACATGGATGCATGTAACAGACTGCAGAATCTCAGAGGGAAGGGGAGAAGGGACAGTGGGAAGAGATTATCCAAAGAACTTATTTGCATACTAGTATAAACATAACCCATGGACACAGACAATAGTTTGGTAGGTCTGGGGGAAATGGGATGGAGGCAGTCAATGGCAGGGGGAAGGGGGACATATGTAATACTTTCAACAATAAAGATAATTTTTTAATAAAGAAAAGTCCATTGGATAAAAACTAAGAAATTTGAATGAAGTATGAATGTTAGTTAACAATAATGTAATGATATGGGTACATTAATTGTGATAATATTAAAGACCATACTAATATAAAGTATTTTCAGTAGAGAAAACTACTATCCACACTAATAGAAAGATGCAAATTGACCATATCTTAGTGATGCCCACCAGCCAATCAGGAGTGAGTATGCAAATTAACCCAACAAAGATGGCAGGTTAATTTGCATTTGCAGGTGCCCCAGCCACTCTGGGCCTCTGGGCAGCATGGGAAGACAGAAAGGTGGCTTAGGGCCAGAGCAAAGGCAGGTGCCAGCAGCCAGGGGAAGTAAGGTCTATTCTTGCATGAATCTTCGTGCATCGGGCCTCTAGTTCTAAAATAAAAAGCTTTTTTCTAAAAGTAATAAAGAATTGGCTTCAAGTGCAAAACTGGTTTTCTCTAAAAGAGTATCATACCCAGTTCTTTCTTGCTTGGCACTTGTAACTCTTCAGAGCATTTTATACCCATTGCTAACTTTCAGTACCTACTACTCATGTTTGCCAAATGCTGCATAGTTTGAACTACAGGGTAACAGGAATGAGCCACCTCTTTGTGCCTAACTGCCACAATACACACACTTGGCCAAAGAAAAAGGGAAAGGAAGAAAAATTTGAAGATGAATGAGGCAGAGAAAAAAAGAAATTCATTACATTTATGTTGGGAGTTTAAGGGTTGCCAACAGGGACCTCATGCAATGGCTAACTGGCCCTCAGCCATACCTACACCTAAAGATGGCATTTCTGGAAAGGGTATACATGTCATCAACTCCCTGCTATACTCCTCAGCAGCGTTCTTAAAAGACCACAGGACACTTGGGATTCCTTTGGAAAATGTAGCTTGCATATATCCATTAATCAATCAATGTAGTGAAAGGAAAGTGGCTGTGGGTTCCTTGGAAGTTAATCAGACACTAAGATGAATACTTTGGAAAGAGGATAGTGTAAAGTCCACCTCGCCTGTGTGCTCCATGGCTATATCTCAACTCAAAATTGCCATCCATTATTCAAGAATTCTGAGCTAGCTAAGCAGCTTTGCTGGGATATTTTTAAACCATCCAGTGTCTAATGTGACAGCAGTGGTTACTGCAGCTACTGAAGATGTGACTTTGAAGTGAGTCACCTGAAGTTTCTTATTATAGACACACATGATCTTCTCCTCAGTTTTTGCAAAAAAATTTTTGCTTTCTGTCATCACCATATTTGCCTCAAATAAACTGACTCAAACACCCAATGGCAATAGTATTTTAAAACCAGAAATGGTACAAACAGAATAAAGCATTTCTACTACGTGGTATATTTCAGAATATACTTTGTTGCTATGGCTCTAAAAGTGCTTGTTTTCCCTGTAATAATCCAACAAAAAGTCTCTTTGAAATTTAGAGCAAGGACAGTTTTACAGCAAGTTTCCAATAACCAGGTATGCAAATGTTTGCTTTGGAATTGACACTTTTATTAATGTACAGGGATCTCTATCCGCAGCTTTATATATTACTGATATATTATAAATATTGTATGTATCAATAAAGCAGTGGTTTAAAGGTGTGTCATTGGGCGCCTACCACACAGGGGTACCGGGTTTCAGCAAGGAGATGCTGGGAGGCTCCAAGACGCCCTTAAAGGCAAAGCTCTTTCTGTCCTACTGCTCTGACACCCTTTGTTAGCTAATGCCCCCATGGACCCACAGTGGCATTGTGCCTCCAGGCATCACATTCATGTTCTTGGCAGGCAACAGTCAAGTAGGGAAGGGCTTTTGCCCCCTGAGGCTGCTCTCCTGAGGAGGGGAAGCCCTTGGAGTAGCCCTCCTCCTCCATCTGGCGCAGCAGGTCCTTTTCTCAGCCAGCCAGCGGTCAGGGGCATGAGGTTACTTTGTCATCAAAGTCGTGACCAGCCAGGACCCATCCTTGGGCCTAGGAATCTACCTCCACGAATCTACCTTCCCTCCCCATGAGTAACCTCGTGCTCTGCTAGGTGGAAGGCAGGATGGCAGCGGCTGCCTGTCAGGCAGGCAGAGTTGAACCAGGTCTGCCACGGGGTCCCAGGCGCTACTGAGAGGCTGGAGGGGGCCAGTGCATGGCGCTGCGGCCCCTGCAACTGCGGGCTAAGCCAGCTAGCCGGGCGCCAGAGGAGCGAGGTGGCTGCCTCTCCCCTCCTCTCGTTCCGCTTCAGGAGCGTGTATCCCAAGCAGCAGGGGGAGGTCTAACATAGAGGGCACATGACCATGACCATGGCAGGAAGGACAAGCAAGTCACATATGGCACTTGGCAAATACAGTCACAGAGTAAACCCAGTCACGCTGAAAGGGACGTTGACCAGCAGAGGAGACAGACGCGGAGAGAGTGATGAGTGTTGGAGATCACTGCTCACACCCCAGACCCCTGCAGGCTCAGAGATTTCCCAGGACACCCGGGACTCGCCATGGAGTCACACGACGATGATTGTTAGAGTGAAGCGACACAGAGCAAAACCAGCTAAGGAGATGCACGCCAGTGAGCCGGAGAGGAAACCGGGGCCCGCTTGGAAGAGCCATGCGACATGAAACCACCAGTGCGGGGCTCACCCCTCCAGGAACCTGGGACCACGCCTGCGAAACGCTGGCTCCCGGGGTTCAGAGATCCATGCCCAGGGCTTCACTCAGCCCAGCACACGCCAGAATGCCAGACTTCCTGCAGGAAAGCCTGCTCAGGTAAACACATTGCTTAAATAAACAACCCGCGCCCCGCCAGACACAGGGAGGTGGAGGGAAGCTACCCAAATCCAAGGGCCCAGGCCCCAGTCAAAGGCCCACTCCCGGCGGGACTCCCAAGGACAACTGGGCCAGGCTTGCTGTCAGCGCTCCTCTGCACACTCAGCCCCTGGACTATAGAGAATTCGGACTCGAACTCTGGCCTCTCTGCATATAACTCCCTATGGGAAACTCAGACTCCATCCCAGGCCTCTGATTCCATATCCCACCATCCCCCTTTTTTCCTTTTCAAATACAACAAAGGGAATTTTAACATTAAAAAGTAAAGAAGATGTAAGAATATGTGTTTAATTATGACTATGGAAAGGAGGGGACCAGAGAGTTCCCCAGGATCAAAAAGTAACCTTGGTGAGGGAGTTCAGAGCTGGGATCTAAGACAGACTTGATCAAACAAAGTCAAATTTCCCCCATTAAAACCATTGCTTTATGAAAGCGATCATGTGATAAATATATTTAAAATATATCATAAATTTTATTGATAAGTATAAAAATTCATGAATGTAATGTTCACATATTGGAAATATATAAGCAAAATAGTTTTGCACTTTAATTTTTTGGAATATACAAATTATAATTCAAAAGAGTTAGAGAAATAAAATAAAATTGAATTTTAAATTTAAAAAGGCAAAAAGATTAATTTAAAGCTAGAGCATGCAATGTGATATATGGAGAAAAGAAAACATAAAAGTAAAAGTAATTACTAAAAAAAGATACCATGGTAAATGTTACTGTTTTGAATTTTATTTGTATAAATTTTCATTGAGTACATGATGAGTGGAATTCCATTTAAAGAATCATATTTTTAAGATCAGTTATAAGCTGAGCAATCATTATTTAAGTTCCCATGCAAATCCATATCCTAGCAGGAATAGAGGCACCTTCAAATATCAGCTATGGCATATGGTTATGCCAAGAGATGACAAAATCTCCCTGAACAAAGCTTGCAAAATGTCCATCATCATTGCAAGAAACCACAATAAAGTGTGGACATGAAGGAGGCTGAGCACTGATTTATTTGTATTCTTTACTTGCTGCTTTTTCCTTGGAGAAAACTAACAGCTGAAATGTGACCACGGTGCAGAATACACAACAGGGAAAACAGGAGCTTTCCTGGGAGCTGCATCCAAAGCCGCTGGCGCTCTCAGAGCAGGAAGCTATAACCCAGAGGAATTAACATGCCCTTAAGCTTCTAAATCCTGGGACACCAGAACAATTATTTTTAAATTAGACACCAAAGAGCAAAGACATAAAACTCCCTATTAAGTTTAGATATTATTATTAAGTTATTCTAATTTCTTGTAACATGAAGATCACTAGTGGTGGTCCAGGAATAGTGAGGAATAGATGAAGTGTTATCTCTTGGTAAGGACTCTACTCTTCAATGAAATCTCTCTATCTCTCTCTCTGTGTCATGCACACACACAACAACAACAAAATGAATAACAAACTGTACATTATGTGTAATTCCTGCAACAAATCATTTTATAGGAGAGATGATGAGGCTCTCTAGAGAAAGGATTTGTTAGGTATGAGCATTGAAGAAAATAAAATGTTGCACATAAACTCAACTTCTGAATTTTTCTACCAAGTCCCACCTCATGCATCACACTGCTGTGGTTCCTTTATGTTTTACAAGACTGCTGAAGAGCAAAAGCTGTTCTTAAGTAGATGTCCAGACCAGTCAGAAGAATCAGAAAATGTTAGTTTCTTGAAAGTTAACTGTTTCTGACTCCCACAAGTTTCTCCCACAAGCCTCCATGATTGACAGATATGTCTTTGAGTAGGAAAAGGAAACTTTGATAACATAAAAAAACTCCAGAAAGAAAATAAATTCTTGTTGAACTTTAGATATACCGATCCTACACAGGTTACTTCTACCTTACAATTGTGAGCATCAGGGTGCTTGCGAAGCACTTGGTTTCCAAAGAAACTAAATAAAATTGTAGAAAGCCATCAAATTGGTCTTGCTTTCAAAAACTCAGACTCTACTTCCTTTTTCTTTCATATAATTTCCCATGCAGATCTTAGATAGTAAAAGCAGTTGATCACAACTCTCAAGTTAAAGCATATATATATATATATATATATATATATATATATGCTTTAACTTGAGAGTTATATATATATATATATATATATATATCAATGAATCAAGACACAAGATTGGAACATATCCGAGCTCACATGTTTTCTGGGTGCTGAGTGCTATTTTGTATAATGATTCTTTTCAATACAAATGACCAGGATTGGGAGTCTATTAACTTCAGATTTGCAGCTCACTTCCAGGAAGCTCTTTCACTCTCCTGGTAATATTGGTTTCGAACACCAGCCTGAACTCCTCTGGAAGAATGAGTCTTCAGTCCCCTCTAGTCATTAAATTCTTCTAAGATGGAGTTCCCTGTTTTGATTCAACTATAATAATATAATGGGAAAGATTAATGTGAGACTTACAGCTTTTTTCAAATCTATTATTTGAGGAGTTTGAAGACTGAGTTACTCAATCTTATAATGGTCCATTCTAAGTGAACTCTTTCTCTCAGAAATACTGTGTGGTATCAAAAAAAATATTTCGATAAAATTTTGATGAAAACCTTAAACATAATCATGTGCTGGTCAAAGAGACAAAAGCTGAGCATATATATTTTGTTGTGTTTCACAACCAATCCCAAGGAAAGTAAAACAACGGTTAGAGATTAGAGGAATCCGGGAGCCAGTCACAGTTTTGCACCAGCAGGTGTTGGGTATGTACTACGCACATAATATGGTGAGTGAAACAAAACACTGAAACATTGACACTGCAGTCTCAAGGGACTCGCAGTCCAGCTGGAGACTAGACTCCTGTGAGAACATAACATTTATGGAACATGTGTTTCCACCGTGCTTGGCGTTTTCTTCCCTTAAGAATGTCTCAAGCCCTGACAGTTTTGCTCAGTGGATAGAGCTTCTGCCTGCGGACTGAAGGGTCCCAGGTTTGATTCCAGTCAAGGGCATGTACCTTGGTTGCAGGCACATCCCCAGTAGGGGGCGTGCAGGAGGCAGCTGATAGATGTTTCTAACTATCCCTCTGCCTTCCTCTCTGTAAAAAAATCAATAAAATACATTTTTTTAAAAGTCTCAATGTCCATTTTACATATGAATAAACTGGTTTCTTACCAAAAATGACTTATTTATGTGTGAGGTACAGAGTAGATTCCAGGTTGGCCTTGAACCAAATCTGTTTTCCCTCTTTACATCACACCGGCTCTAATGAGTAAAGCCAGGCTCAGTTAAGTTCTCAATGTCATGCGTTGGTAGGTTCTTGAAAACTGTGACTTTAAGGAAAATGATACCTTAAGGAAACCAATTTCACCCTAGGCTAATTGATATAAACAAGAGTTAAGTTCTTACAGCACATGCCTGGTCACAAAACATCATCAAACTTTTGAATAAAGACCCAAAAAACATCTAATATAAAACATTGAAATAAATGTATAAAAACTGGATAAAAGAATTATTGCCCCACCTGCTTCTTCCTGTTCAGGGTTGTGGGTGGCTGGAGCCTGTCCCAGCAGTTAGGGCATCAGGTGGGACCCACGGGACAGGACGCCCCTCCAACGCAGCCCTCACTCACCCGACTGGACAGGGAGATGCGCCATTCACCTCACCTGCACAGCTTCGGGGTGTGGGAGGAAACCAGAGTATCTTCAAAACACGTGGGAGAGCCCTGGCCAGGAGGCTCAGTTGGTTGGAGCACTGTCCTGTATACCAGAAGGTCCCACCTGAGTCAGGGCACATACCTAGGTTGTGGGTTCAATCCCCGGTTGGGGTGTGTACAGGAGGCAACACAATGTCTCTCTCTCTCTCACCTTAATGTGTCTCTCTGTCTTTTTAGTCCTCTCTCTAAAAAATAAAAATAAATAAAAAATAATATAAAACACAGGAGGCCCTGCAAACTCTACATAGACTGAGCCTCTCAACCCAGCTGGGAATGGCTTTTTTCTTCATCAACATTTTAATGAAAAGATGTTTAATGAAATGATGTTAGTTGAGAACCTGCTATCCTAAATTTATGTCACAAGAAAGGATACAATTAAGTGACAAACAAATGGTAGATGCTGTACACAAATTTCAGAAGGGATGATTACAGTGGGACAGAAGGCATTGTTGTTTCTTCAACCAGAAATCAATGGGAGAATGCAGCCGGCTAACTGGGCCACTGAAAAGGTTAAATTAGAATGTGTTTAAAACACTTATGCTCTTAGCGCAGAGTATATGCTTAGTTTTATTTAGTTAGTTCTGTTACTTTGTCACCTCTCCTGGGGGTTGTATGAGTTAAAAAAAGATAAAGAGGTCCAGGTTACATCCCATTTCCTTAACTTATTAGAAGGGTAGCTCTGGGAAAGTTTTCCAAATCTCAGTTAATTTATCTATAAATAGGAGAACAATAGTATTTAGTTTACAAGGTTGTTACAGAGAATACTGATAAAATAAAGTCATCATGCATAGTGCTTAGCACAATGCTAGGTACACAATTACACATTCAATATATGGGAGAAGTTATTAATAATATTTTGTAATATTGAAGAAGGAGCATGATTTAGCTAAATCGTGAAACAGAGACAGCAGTCCAATGTGTCTTCACTGAAATCTGTGCTAGTAAACACTGCCTTGAGCTTAGCTTCCCGATTACATAGATTTACTTACATATTGCATCCGTGTTCGCTTATCATCAGCTAATATCTCAAGGCATTGTATCCCCAAGAGGTAATACTATCATTAATAAAAGTGAATATTAATCGTATTTTAAGTTGTCTTCTTGATAATTCTGAATCTGTCTGGCGGATCCATGTTGAATATGCTTACTATATAGTGTTTGTGCCTACAGTGAGGCTCAAAGGGCTGATATACTGACTAGCTTGTGTAACTACACCATCTTCAAGGACTGTGGCTTAACAGAAATAGGTATAGGCTACTTTTTAGAGTTAGTTTCAAAAATTTATTTGTATAAAATATAAATCCACTTAACCAAGAAAAGGTAACCTTCAATCTCTCCAGTTTCTGAAAGCAATTGACCCAATGAGGCCCTGTCTATAGATCTAATCCCCAGTATAGAATTCCCACCATCAGATGAATGAACCAGCCATTGTCAATCAACATATAAAATATTAGCCAAGTTTAATTTCTCTGATTTATATATCATCTCTGACAGTTTCTCCCCATTCCCCATTGGCCTAACCTGCCCACCCCACTCCATTTGGATACTCCTCTGGAAACCCAAACTTTTCAAGGAGATGTATTGGAACTGAGGCATAATAACAAGGGGTTTGCAGGGTGCTAGAGAGCTGTGATGTGTAGGGAGTTTGGATGAAAGAATAAACAAGCAGATCAATTAGAAGACCAACTTCTAGCCTAGGTTCCATATAAAAGTTTGTATATAAAATTTGAAAGGAATAAGATAAAGTCAAGACCCAGGTGCTTTTCACCCATTCCCAGTCACCCTGTGTGAAGGCGATGTTTTCTTGCATAATATCAGGGTGACTGCAGCAGTTCCAGGCTGACATGTGATGTGGATATGACAACTTCCAGTGAAGAAAATAGTGGAAGTTTCCACGTGTAACTCTCCTAAAACAGGTTTCCACACACACGTTTTTTCCTTCACAGTTTTTTATTACATAGATATTTTAAATTATTTTATTATTATTTATTTTAATTATTTATTTTTAAATTCATTTTTTAAAGAAAATAAAATTTTTCCTGGAAGTCTCCTTCACATGTTATTGGCATATTGGGTCACATGACTCTGTTGGGTGCAAAGGGGGATGGGACTGTGAATATATGGCATTTCAGTCTCCAAAACAGGAAACAGGCTATGTGAACAAGGAAGGAGGAGTGGGGACTGGCAACTGGTTGGGCAATATCTGAGCAAGAAGTTACAGAGCGATAGCCATGGTTCCAAGAGGTAAAAAATGTCAATTTCCCAGCAAGTAGAATGTAGAGGAATTGTAACCAAGTAGGATAACCTGGGTGAGGATGACAAAGGAATGAAAATTACTTCAAGTTTTTCAAGCTGAATGGTCAAGGAAATATACTAACACAGATCCAGCAGAGAACTCAGGGAGACACACTATATCTAAGAATATTATTAATCACAATTACATCACTTAACAGGTATTAAAAATTACACAGTGCCAGTTACTGTGCTGAGACCCTAATTGTCTCATTTAATTCTCACTCTTATTCTTTTGATGATGTATGTTAAGTAACTTCTTCCTATAGGAGTAATGAGCTCCCTTTGGGGCACATCAGGTCTGAGGTGACACCTGGGCACCCACAAGGAAAGTGAGACAGGGACTGTGGCTTACAGAGAAGGTGAGGGCTGGAGGGAGGTGTCCGGGCTTCATTCAGAAGGGCTTAACTAGATTCAGTGCCAAGGAGGGAAATAGAGTAATTTCTACATCAGGAATAAATTCTACCAGAGCCAGACTATTTATGGGAGAGTTTTGGCGAAGAGAAAATAAAACACAGAGCGGAAGCAGGCTTCTGGTAGTATCTTTTACATTTGAACAGTGGCCTTTAAATGAAAGAAAGCCACTCTCAAATGTCTGCTCAGTTGACTTGCATCACTCTGTCCTTCACTTTGAATGTTTGCATGTGAATGAGAGCAACACTGAAAAGATTCACATCCATCTGAACAATGGTGTTTTCATTTCCAGATGCTCCATGAGACCTAGCAATACTCATTTCCAAATGCCACACTCCCCTCTGTCTGCACACACAGCAGTGACATAGCAATCTAATTGTGAGCTTACTGAACCACATCTCATGAGATTTCCTTGAAATCTTACACTAATACTATTTTGTTCCATTAACTTTTATAATCTCCTGGCACTTGCTAAATTCTGAATTGTGCCATTATCTGAATAGGAGTCTTTTGTGAGTAGAAGCAAATGGAACTTATTACCCTATTACTTCAATAATCCTATCTAATAAAAGAGTAATATGCAAATTGACCATACCTCCACTACACCCATCAGCCACGCCCACCAGCCAATCAGGAACGAATATGCAAATAAACCCAACCAAGATGGCTGTGGCC
Source organism: Corynorhinus townsendii (assembly GCA_026230045.1). Lineage (NCBI taxonomy): Eukaryota > Metazoa > Chordata > Mammalia > Chiroptera > Vespertilionidae > Corynorhinus > Corynorhinus townsendii. The sequence continues at coordinate 57,118,699 of JAPDVU010000006.1, read as the reverse complement.
ACAGAGAGCAGGAGGGAGGCTTGGGTTTCCCCAGCGATGGAGGAAGCCAAGCTTTCCGCCTGCCCTTTCGACCCAGGCCTCCACTCCAGGCTACAGAGTTTCAATTGTAGAAGATAAATAAATCCCAGATCCCAGGGTCTCTGCTTGGGTCGCCGGGGGGCATGGCTGGCCTACAAACCACCACAGGCCCCTCGCCCAGGCCGCTCCACACCCCAAGGGAACCCCCACCTGATCCGGGACACCCTTCAGGGCAAACCAGCTGGCCCCTACCCGTGCACCAGGCCTCTATCCTATCTAATAAAAGAGTAATATGCAGATTGACCATCATTCCAACACACAAGATGGCTGCCCCCATGTGGTCAAAGATGGCTGCCCCCATGTGGACACAAGATGGCCACCACAAGATGGTCAGCAGGGGAGGGCAGTTGGGAGGGACCAGGCCTGCAAAGGAAGGCAGTTGGGGGAGATCAGGCCTGCAAAGGAGGGCAGTTGTGGGCGATCAAGCCTGCAGGGTAGGTCAGTTAGGGGTGACCAGGCTGGCAGAGAAGGGAAGTTGGTGGTGATCGGGCCTGTAGGGAAGGGCAGTTGGGGGAACCAGGCCTGCAGGGGAGGGCAGTTAGGGGTGACCAGGCCTGCAGGTGAGGGCAGTTAGGGGCAAACAGGCTGGCAGGGGAGCAGTTAGGCATCAATTAGGCTGGCAGGGGAGTGGTTATGGGGTGATCAGGCTGACAGGCAGAAGCAGTTAGGGCCAATCAGGAAGGAAGGCAGGCAAGCAGTTGGGAACCAGCAGTCCTGGCTTGTGAGAGGGTGCAGGATGGGCTGAGGGACACCCCCCTTTGTGCATGATTTTCATGCACCGGGCCTCTAGTAGTTTAGATAAAGGGCAGGATGCAAATTACCTGGCAATTTTTAGAAATAAAAAACAATTGTGTTTTATTCTATAATTTATATAAACAAGCTGCTTATAAAAGTTTAATAAGTAAATTCTATATTTTAAAAATGATTATATGTACTTCTCTGGCAAGATTTGTGTGTGAAGAGTTTGTTGTTTTATTTTCACCAACAGTGCCTTAAATTTGCTACCTTATCTATCACAAAGCACTGTGAGCTGTGGAGGGCTATGTGGAATGCTTAAGTCTAGAATGGATTGAATAAATTGGATTTGTGGAGGAGGTAAAATCTAGGGTCTGATATCAGAAGGCTCCGAGTCTTGTTCTGATAAGAAGGAAACAGAAAGCACACATTTCTGCCCCTGGAGTCTCACTGGGTGATAAGCTGCACATAAGCTCCAGTTGTCCACAGTATTAGATCACCCCCCAGTACCAATTCCTTCATGACTACCTTTTGATTGGGCCAAGTAGGAGGGTTGTCAGTAGCAGGTAATCATGATGGGAGAGAAAAAAATATATGGAAGAGCAGTGGAAATAAACATAACGTTATAGAAGTTATTTCTGACAGTGGGGTGAGGTTCTCTGGGCACATCTGAACATTCTTCAGATCTAATGCTTTGAGGTATTTGTGCTTTAAGAGGAGAAACTTCAATTTTTTAATCATTCCATTAATTCAGATTCTGCATAATAAATGTCTTTTTATAGTACTCTTTTTACAAACTTCATTTGTTTAGATTACATTTGGAATATTTTATTGAGGTGTGAGGAGTTACATGATTCAAGTAACCATTCGGTATATTTACTATTATTTTTATATTTAATTAAAAACCCAAAACACTGTCTTCCTTTCAATTGGCTTAGTTATAAACAAGCATTACTGACTCAAGGAGCATAATATTATAGCACATAATTATGAGGTACAGCATATAAACAGCGATTTTCCAGTGGTATGAAAACATCATAAATGAAAGAATAATTAAACAGATAAGAAAATGCTGTACTGCAGAGAAACAATAAATATTGATTTTCTCCTCCTTTGATTATTTCCTGGTATTTTCTCTTATCTATAAAAGGCCTCAGGAAACCTAAATGCTATATTCCATGCATTAAATAAAGACACCTACATATATATCACAACAATAAAGAGGTTTCCTGAACATGCCACTTAATGTTAATTGTTCCTTTCACTTCATGTATATCAGATTACTGTTATGATTCTATAACTAACTATGGAAAAAGGTATGTGGGTTTCCAAAGATTTAGATCAACTGTCAAATCATCATTAATATTTTTAAATGATTTGACTTTTTAAAAAATGTAAAAACACATTTATACATATTAATATTAGTTATTCCTTTTTTCATTTTTGAAGTTGCTCTTAGTTTTTATATTTTTTTCTGAATTAGGCTTGTGTTCAATTAATATAGGTTAGGGGATTTATACACTTATTTAAGACTACAGGCCCAGCGCATGAAATTTGTGTATGGGTAGGGTCCCTAGGCCAGGCCGGCGATTAAGGCCGATCTGTGCGGCGACCAGCATGGTAATTGGTGTACCCCTGCTGGCACCCGCCTTGGCCGACCCCATCTCCCACCACTGCCTCCCTCTGCAGAGTGACTGGTGGGGTGAGTGGTGGGGTTATTGGGTGCCCCCACTGTCATCCACCTTGGCTGGTATGGGGCCTGTGGGCTGGGGGCAGCTCCTGAGTTGAGCATCTGCCCCCTGGTAGTCAGTGCATGTCATAGTGACCAGTTGTTGCATCAGCAGTTCCACCATTCGGTCAATTTGCATATTAGGCTTTTATTATATAGGATTATTAATTTTCTTTTTTGAGACAGAGTTAGTAGTCCTTTTTCACATTGGAATCAATATATAGCTTTCTTTTTATGTAGGTTTATATCATGGTTTTTTTCATGAATTTTTAAAATTTTAATGTCTAGTTACTTTTTATTGCATATCAAATTATTTCAGGTTCTGCCAATACTTGATCAGTGTATGAATTATATCTAGGTGTGTTTTTATAATTTACAAAGTACAAGGATAAAAGTCTATACTATAAATTTTTTTATTATTCACTTAAGCCTTTTATTTCTATGATGTTTGAGAAACTTCAAATAAGCAAACCATGAAACCATAGGACAAACAAATTTGTCCTATCAAAGTTTAAAATACAGGAAAATGTAAAAATATTTTAACATGTGATTTTCCTTTAATCCAAAATAATGTGTTTACAAATGAGTTTTATGAGGTATGCTAAATTTTATATTATCATTTTTCTCTCACAAGCAATGTTTTCTAGCATATCTGAATCACTTATTTTTTTTTTATTAAAACAGAAAAATTTTTGTGTATAAGTTAGATTTTCAATGATATAAGCCCATGGATTTTTCCTATGATGAAGTACTTTAACAATAATTTTGCATAAAATCTTTCTGAGGTTCTATATGTAGGATCAAGTTACTACTAATTGATTAATGCAACCAGACATAAATTGCATTTCAAACCTCTCTTACAGTATTTTGAATTCTATAGTGTTTAGAAAAATTGAGTATAGTAACAAACAGCTTAACTATTAACCAACTCATGGTTGGTATTTTTAGAGTGTTTTTTTTTTTAAGAAAAGGCAAGTGTTAACAGAGCTTTAACAATCTAATAACTTATCAAAGATATTAGGTAAATCTTCACTTTCATTCAGAAAGTTTCTACTGAAAATATTAAGGAGTTTTATGAGTCTTTTCTTTAATTCTAAGTACTTCAGAAAGTTTACTTCTATTATCATGTTAATAAGATGAATGATCATGTCTGACTATGTACACAGATGATTGCCTAAAATTTTATGCTCTATTACCAAAAATTTGCACTGTATTTTTACTGTCTAAAATAACAAAGTAATTAAATATCATTCTTGTAACAAAGGTGATTAGTAAACATGGTAACTCTTTAAAATGATAATATTAATAGCTTAATTTGTTGAAAACATTTGTAGGACACCTGATTTCAATTGAGATGGCCTACCTCCTGCCTAGTGCCAAAACATACCAGTTCCTGCCCATCAATTAGGTTTTAGACTAGTGAAACAAATATAATGATAGTAGACTTTCAAAAAAATTAAGACATTTTTAGAGCAGTTGTGGGTTTACAGAAAGATTGAGAGCAAGGTACAGAGATTTTCCTGACCTACACATGCACAGCCTCCTCCATGATCAACAGCCTCCACCAGGTTGGTCCATATATTACAACTGATGAACCACCACTGACACATCACCATCACCCAAAGTCCATCATTTATTGTAGAGGCCGCTCTCAGTGTTCTACATTATGTGGGTTTAGGTAAATGTGTATAGATGCATCTATCATTATAGAATCATACAGAGCATTTTCACTGCTCTGAAAATTCTCTGTGCTCCACTTATTGACCTCCCACCTCAACCCCTGGCAACTACTGATCTTTTTACTGTTTCCACACTTTTTCCTTCTCCAGAATGTCAAGTAGTTTCTCCAGAATGTCAAGTAGTTAGAACCACAGAGTATGGAGCCTTTCAAATTGGCTTGAGATCTATAACTGCAAGCTCTGCAGTTGGCTGCACCATGTACGTTTGCTTGAGATCTCACAGAGTTAACTCCCTGCCTACTCCATAGTAAGGATTAGGAATGGGTTAGATGAAGAAAAGCATGTAAAATACTTAGCTTATTTCTGTCTTGCATATTTGTAATGGTGGTCTGCTGGAGATAAATTCTCTCTGCTTTTTTATGTCTGAAAAAGTCTTTATTTCACCTTTATTTTTGAAAAAATTTTTTTACTAGAATAGAATTTGAGGTTGTCTGTATCCATGGGTTATACATCTATGCATACTAGCTCATTGGTTGATCTCCTCCTACCCACCCTCTTCTGCCTTTCCTTTGAGGTTCAACAGTCTGTTCAAATAACTAGTTTTAAATAACTTGATGAACTTTGGTGTAGTTTTCCTTCTGTTTCTTGTGCTTGAGACTTATTAATCTTCTTCAACTGGGTGTATAATTGTCATCAAATTTGGAAATGGAAATTTTATTTCAAAATGTATTTCCAGAGATATATATTTCTTTGAAATATTTTTTCTGCCTCCCCACTTCTCCATCTTTTTCTGAGACTCAATTATACATAGTTAAACTGATTAAGTTTGTCAAGAGCTCACTGGTACCCTGTTCTTTTCTTCCCCCAATCAATTATTTCTCCTTGTGTTTTATTTTGGATACTTTCTTTTGCTATGTCTTTAGGGACACTAATCTTTTCTTCTTCAATTTTAATGTGTCTTAAACCCATTCAGTGTAAATTTTCTAATCTCTAGAAGTTCAAATTTTTTTATGTGTTCCATGTCACTGCTTAAGTGCATGCTTTCTTCTATTTTTTTTTGGAATATATGGAGTATAGTTCTAATACCTGCCTTGAATTTTTGTCTTCTTATTCTATTATCTGTAGCATTTCTGGTTCCATTTCTAATAATTCATTTTTTCTTATTACATATCAGGGTTTTTTTGCTTCTATAGTTGTCTGGTAATTTTTTATTGAATCTCTGATATTACTTTTACATTGTTGACTACTGGAGGATTCTTTATTCTTTTAAGTGTTTTTCATCTTTCTTCTGGGACACAATTTATTTGGCAACAATTTGATCCTTTTGAGGCTTGTGTCTACACTTCCATGCCGGCTGGTGTATTAAGTCTTCCCAATCTGGCTGCTGGGAATATGAGGTCCTCCAGGCCCTGTGTGAGCTCCAGGTCTTGGTTACTCTGCCTGGATGCTGGTAGTTTTCTCACATGTAGGCACTACGGCATATTTAGTTGAATACTTGAGAGAATTAATTTTCTCTCTGTGTGGCTTTCTTCTCGCCAGTACTCTGCCATGTGAATTCTATCTGTTTTGGCTTCCCTGATTTTTTAATCTACCCTTGGAGTATAACATTTTCAAATTAGTGGGGGTTCTTACTAGAGTCCCCAAATGATAAGCTATGCTACTTATTAGTTATACTAGAGGCCCAGTGCATGAATTCATGCATCAGTGGGGTCCCTTGGCCTGGCCTGCAGGATCAGGCCGAAATTGGCTCTCCGATATCCCCCAAGGGGTCCTGGATTGTGAGAGGGCACAGGCCAGCCTAAGGGACTCCACTGGTGCACAATTGGGGCCAGGGAGGGATGCGGGCAGTTGGCCAGCCAGGGAGGGACTGCAGGAGGGCTCCAGGGCATGTCTGGCCCCTCTCGCTCAGTCCTAATTGGCCTGACCCCAGCAGCAAGCTAACCTACAGGTCGGAGTGTCTGTTCCCTGGTGGTCAGTGCACGTCATAGCAAGCAGTTGAGCGGCCTTAGCATATCTGTTTTAGCTTCCCTGACTTTTGATCTCTGTCTCCTCAACTCTGAAAGATTCCTAGGCTCTGTATAGGTCCTCCAACCTGCACTGAACTTGTAAAATTCTTCTAGGCTGCAAGCGGGGGCAATTAGAGTGTACATCTTGGTTGTTTTCCCACTGCCATGGATCACTGGCCTGCACTGCCCAAGGTAAGTGTCTGATTGCTGTCGTTTATGTTTATCTAGAGTTATTTGTCACTTGTTTAGTGTGGGTGAGATGGTTCTTATTCATTACGTCTGGAAGTAGAATTGCCCCTGCTTGTAGCGTAGAAGAATTTTACAAGTTCAGTGCAGGGCTGAGGACCTATACAGAACCTAGGAATCTTCCAGAGTCGAAGAGACAGAGATCAAAAGTCAGGGAAGCTAAAACAGATATGCTAAGGCCGCTCAACTGCTTGCTATGACGTGCACTGACCACCAGGGGGCAGACGCTCTGACCGGTAGGTTAGCTTGCTGCTGGGGTCTGGCCAATTGGGACTGAGCGAGAGGGGCCGGACATAGCTAGGAGACCTAGCTAGGAGAAAGTAAATTACTGTTATCTAGTACTTGGGCCTATCCAGGCTATGGCAAGGCAGCAATGGTACCTGCTCTGTTTCTGCATCTAGGAGCTGAAGGCTACCATAGATGGCTACATGCCCTTAATGGTCTTTCAGTTATGTTTGCTAAAGTTACGTGTTCTCCATTCAATTCTTCATTTACTCATCCACCCCCTCTAGATTCTTGTTGCTTAAGGTGTGGTCTATGGGGCAACAGTAAGGCCATTCTATAGAACTTGCTAGAAATGCAGAAATTCAGGCCCTGTTCCAGAATGCTAGAATAAGAAATTGCATTTTAACAGGATGAGTTAGTAGGCATATAAAATGTTAGGGCCTGGAGAGGAGGGTCTCTATCCATCCTCTTTAATATTGTACTCTCAAGGCCTAGTCCAGGTCTACACATAACTGATGCTCGTCACACTTTTTCTTTTAATGAATAAATTGTGGTTATTATTAGTCCCCTTCAAGTCTGAAAAACAACCTTGGTTTCTCTCTCTTGACTACCTCAACTCATAGTTCTTCCCTGCTAAAATCCTACAGAGTTATTAAGTGTACATCTCAGCTGGTAGTACCTAATATGATGTCATATTTTTTGGTTACCTTTCCATGTGCATGTGCTATTGTATGGATGCCATCTCTCCAACTAAAGTGAAACCTCCCTGCTGGTAGGGGTTATTTACACTTCCTCTAACGTAGCCTGTTAAATAAGTTGTTGTATTCAGAGCTATCTATAACATGCATACTCAGGTAGGAGAGCTTATATAGGCAAACTAAAAAGCATACTGCAGGGCATAGCAATAAAGCATGAGCTTAAATGCTAAGCTGACCTAGGGTCAATTCTGACTTCCACTATTTCTTAGTGTTCAATGCATTAAGAATTTAAGCCTTCTGAGCTTTGGGTTCCTATCTTTAGAATGGAGATAATGGTAGATGTCAGAGTGTAAAGTTTCCATATTCATACACATGCATAAAGCAGCAAAGGGCTACAACTCATCCGTCACTCCTATTCTTCTACCTTTGGAGCTTTCGTTCCAAGACATGAAATAATAATGCAGGAAGGTATTAATACTCTATAAGCCAGGAAGGAACATTAAATAGTTTTGTTTTGGTCATGTGGAGGCAAGAAAGATAGGAGTCTGCCATTTTGTCTGGTCACCTATTTTTCATAGTTTAAATGAATCATTCAGACAAGACTTTCTTCACTTTTACAGAGAGTTTATTTTCAAACTAATGTACCTACCAGTTTTCCTCAAATGCTGGCCCTTTGTTTTTATAAAAATGTATTTAAAAAGGTTAAAGGTGGATGTTGTGGAGGTATAATATTAGCCACACAAATTTGATTCATTGGAAAGGTGGTATTGTGAATAAAAAATAGTAGGATTTGAAGTGAGCTAATTGCAAAAATAAGGACATGTCTCAAAATTTAAACATTTCAGTGTATTTTCCCCTCTTGGAACATCAGTTAGTTAGAGACTCTTTGGGTAATTTCCTCTTTTGAAATGTAAATGAACACTTGAAAGTGGAGCCTTATTCAGTCTTTCTACAATAACTTTTATCAGTTAATCAGATCCACACCTCCTTGAGATACACACAGGCCACCTGGTGAGATGACAGAAATTTAAAGGAAATATGTGGAACCAGTGGAAGTACACTCAGTGTGCCTCAGCAGAAGCAACTCATTTGGGGCAGGTCATTTATTGTGCAGGGTCCTCCTTGCACAGCAGGATTTTAGTACCCCAGCCTCCTGTTCTCAAGATGCCAGTGATGTTTCCCAGCCATTATGGCACCCAAAAGCTCCTTTTGAGAACCACTGCTTGCCTCCCCAAGAGAAAACCAGTGCATCAAAAATTAACCTTGATGATGAAGACAACAGTTATTCTTAACCGGAGGCCCGGTGCATGAAATTCATTCAAGAGTAGGCCTTCCTTCCTCCAGCTGCTGGCACCAGCTTGCCTCTGGCACCCGGGACCCAGGCTTCCCTCACAGCCCCGGCTTCATTTAGTAGGTCATCCAGAAGGACATCTGGTCTAATTAGCATATTATGCTTTTATTATTATAGATTATTATTATTTCAGGGTTGTCTCTGCAGCAGCTAGTGTGCCACTGAAATATCTCATCTACATGTGAACACCTGAGTGAAGATACAAATGAAATGCATGTTCTGCTCTGATCCTCATTTTCCTCCACTTCACTCAAGGCTACTGGTTCTCACCCAATGCCTTTCTTCCTGATTGTGTTCCCTTGGTTGCCATTCACATATTCATCTTCTCACTTAAAGCCAAGAGGGAAAAGGATGGAGAGAGGAGGAAAAACATTTCCTTTATCACCTCATCTTCATGGTACAATACACTGTGCTTCTCCTGTTATTTCTCTTATAGGTCGGGGTCCTCTGAAAAGTGGATGAATTACTCTACACATCAGCAAACATTTTTCTTCATTACATTCTTATTAGCGTATCCCCTGGTTGTATTTAATTTTGACTGTCTAAATGGGTTTTTAAGTTACATTAACTTTGTACTTGGATAGGACTTAGAACTGATGAGAGTCGAATATTAAATGACTGAGCTTATCGGAATATATTGCAGTGTTTTTCAAAGTGTGTTTTGTAAACCACTAATTCCAAGACTATGTTAACAGGCACTACCTAGAAAATGATTCAGTGGTCAAATAAGTGGAGATGGCTGGACTGAACAAATGACTTTAGTGCATGGCTTTATAGAGCCTTTACTATGTACCTGTGGTCGGATCTCAGTGCAGTGGTGAGGAATGAATTCAGTATTTCCTAAATGGATTTGATCATGGAGTCAACATTCCCACCAATTACTATAGCTATAAACAAGAAACAAATGGTTCTAGTCTTCATGCCACTTATGTGTTATGAGCCACTGAGTTAGTGTCAATGGCTGGCGACTCTATAAATGAGTGGCACCTACAGTGTCTGGTCCTCAACGACCCTGCTCAGCTCCTATAGACTCATGCCTGCGGCTGCTTCGAGGGAATCAATTCATCTCATATTGGAGATCTTCCTGTTTGCCTGCTGCCTTCTGTTTTTTCCCCAACATTATTATCTTTGCCAAAGAACCTGCCTCCTCATGATGTGCTGAAAGCAGACAGCCTCAGTTTTATCATTTTTGCCTCCAGCGATGTTTCAGGCTTAATTTGCTGTAGGACCCACATATGTATCTTTCTGGTGACCCAGGGTATCCACAGAGCCCTCTTCCAAACCATATTTCAGATGAGTCCTTTTCATACCAGCCTCCTTTCCTGCCCATTGCTGCTACGCACACACAGTGAGTGGGAACGTGAGGCTGCAGATTATTTGGTTTCTAATGGCTCATTTTGCTCTCAGTGATCTTTCCTAATTCTCCCCTTGCGGCCCTTCTGAGTCTCAACTTCTTTTTCTTTTTTAAAATATATTTTTATTGACTTCAGAGAGGAAGGGAGAAGGGGAGAGACATACACTTCAATGATGAGAGGGAATCACCCGCTGGCTGTCCTCTGCATGCCCTACACTGGGGATCAAGCCCTCAACATGGTCATGTGCCTTTGACGGAGAATCGGGCCATGACCTCCTGGTTCATAGGTCTAAGCTCAACCACTGAGCCACGCCATCCGGCCTGAGTCTCAGCTTCTGTTGATGTTTTGATTTCATGTCATTTAAGCTATGGGAATATAGAGTTTCCTGGTTGTTGATTTGGCCCTCACGCAGGCACTATGCAGTGGTGACATTTATATGGTGCAAGGTGAAAGGTCCTTTCTATGAGAGTTCCCACAGAGGAGCAGAACAGCTAAGAGATCTATACACCAAGGGCCCTGCTCAGGGATTAGCCTCCCATGATGTGGGGAGCTGGGTACTGTCTGTAAAGCTGTTGTCTCTGCCTCAGCCGGTGGCACTTCAAATGGACAGAGCAGGACCTCAGGGAGGCAGAGCTCTTGGGAAGCGGAGGGTGGCAAGGGTGGGCGGTTCTCACACCTCCAGCCCCAGCATGGGCGTGGGTGTCCTGCAGGAGCCGCTGGTCTTCATCAAGAACAGACCCCCCAGAGGTGGAGGTGAGGGGGCAGGAGCGCTGGGGAGGGGACGCCGCTGTGCAAGGTGCTCAGCGGAGGGACAGCTGCAGGTAAGAACCCCGTGCAGAGCCCCAGCCTCTCTAGCTCCAGAAACAACATAGCTGCTGCTACGCCTCTCTCTTCCTGAGGTCCCACAAGAGCCCTTTTATGCGCAGCCTCACCAGAAACACACAGGGAAAGAACTGAGAGAAGTCCTTTAAGAACAGCTCAACACCGAGTTCTGTAGTGCCCAACCCGCACAGGGGTTTGTGCCAACCTGAGCTTGGAGTCATGCAATGACGGCCATTCCTGCTGCGAGGAGGCTGCGCCGCTCCTGGTGACCACAACCCTGCCAGTTAGTATGAAATGAACAATCAATGATTTCACTGCATTCCAGCTGTCTCAATAACAAAATACCTTGGGTTAATCTTACTTTTTTCTTAACTTGAAACAAGATTTGTAAGAAAATAATGCAAGAAAAATAATTTGGTACTTTTCACTTATCAAAATGGCAAAGAAAATGACATTTTCAATCTTACTTGAGGAATGAGGAATTTCCCCTTTTATTATCATCATATTTAACCCTTAGTTTTTTAAGCTCTACTCACTAAGATTTTCTCATCTTTTCTTCAAAAAAACCATTTTTCCCCTTAGAATTTTATACTAATAATTGTGTGTTGTTAGATCACCATGGCATTACCTATGTGGAGCTTGTGTAATTTTAACTTTGTTAATTTTATAATTTAGGAATATACTTATATTCTTTTCTAATTGGTCTCTATGGCTCTTCAAAGAATTATTTTATCTCAGATAACATCAAATAAGTTAGCTTACAATTTTATTTGCTTTATAGTTCTTTAAAGGCTACAAGGACATCATTTGTGAATAGATGATCAAATGTTAGAATTTCTCTTTGTATCCAAAATTCCTGCTAAACTAAAATTGTATTTGAAGTTCAAATTATTTGAATGTCCTGCTTTAAGACTAACCCTGCGAGGTGGTCTAGGAAAGACAGGTCAAGATAATGTATTTCTTCCATTCCTCTCCTGGCTGTCAAGAAAAGTGTTCTGATTGATGCAGTAGAAGAACAAGCGCTGTATGAAAGAAATTGTGGTTTTCTGTCCTATTTGGCAGAGGAGGTCTTGGAACTATAAAAACAAAGACACAGACAAGGAGATGACAAAAAAAACGTGACAATAAGGAAACTAAAATGGGAGGAAAATAACTGCCTGTGGTCAAAAAAAATCACTCCCCCAAGAGAGAGACATTTCCAGATGTTAATCTTTAGGGTAAACCTACTGCCATATTTTATTGATTGAAGAGGACTTTGTTTTGAGCATAATGACACTAATCCTATCTAATAAAGAGGGAATATGCAAATTGACCATCACACCATCACAAAGATGGTGGTGCCCATAGCCACAAGATAGAGGTGTCCAGTCCCCTCAGCCTCACCTAGTCCCCCAGTCCTTTCAGCCCCATCAGGGAGGCAGCAGGTGCACTGTACAGCTGGACCCACCCTCAGCCCCACAGCCACCCAGGGCTTGCCCAAGGTGCAGGCAAGCCTCAGATGGCGGATGCCCAGCTGCCGAGGGCCACCCAAGGCTCAGGAACCCAGGGCAGGCCAAGGCTTGTGCTGCCAGCAGTGGCAGCAGCAGAGGTGTGATGGGGGCATTGCCTTCCCCTGATCACTGGGTCACCTTCCGCCCCTGAGGGCTCCAGGAATGTGAGAGGGGGCAGGCTGGGCTGAGGGACACCCTCCACCCCCATGCACGAATTTCATGCATGAGGCCTCTAGTTGTTTATAATTGCTTCATATATAATAGCCATAATGGGAAACCTTTCCAATATCCACCAACAAGTGACTGGATAAACAAATTGTGGTACTGTTAACCTAAAGATAAAAGGTCATGCAAGGAGGCAACAAGCATTTACTTTCCATCAAAAAATAGCTATTCAGGAAACACTGGTTCCAGTAGAAGCCCAATAGTGTTCCAATTAGGAGATAAAGGCAAGAAATATTTATGAGAAAGGGAAGAGGTCAATTATATCATTAGAAGGAAGGCATTTCTATTGGTGCAGAAAAGCTAACATAGTAAAGCTAATTTTACATAACTAGAGGCCCACTGCATGAAATTCGTGCATGGAGGCGGGGGGTGTCCCTCTCAAAATCCAGTACTGCTGGATCCCAACCACTCATCTGCCTGCCTGCCTGACTGCCCCTAACTGCTTCTGCCTGCCTGCCTGATCACCCCCTAACCACTCCCCTGCCAGCCTGATAGAAGCCTAACTGTTCCCCTGCTGGCCTGATTGCCCATAACTGCCCTAACCTGCAGGCCTGGTCCCCACAACTGCCCTCCCTTGCAGGCCTGGGTCCCTACCAACTGCCCTACCCTGCAGGCCTTGTCCCCCCAACTGCCCTCCCCTGGAGGCCTGGTCCCCCCCCAACTGCCCTCCCCTACAACTCTGGTTGCCCCCAACTGCTCTCCTCTGAAGGCATGGTCTCCCAGAACTGCCCTCCCTTGCAGGCCTGGTCCCTCCCAACTGTCCTCCCCTGGTGGCCTGATCACCCACAACTGCCCTCCCCTGCTGGACATCTTGTGGCGTCCTTCTTGTGTCCACATGGGGGCAGCCATCTTTGACCACATGGTGGCGGCCATCTTGTGTGTTGGAGTGATGGTCAATTTGCATATCACCTCTTTATTATATAGGATGTTTTTTTAAAAATATATTTTTATTGTTTTCAGAGAGGAATTGAGAGGGAGAGAGAAGTATAAACATCAATGATGACAGAGAATCATTGATTGGCTGCCTCCTGCATGGCTCACACTGGGGATTGAGCCTGCAACCCAGGCATGTGCCCTGACTGGGAATCTAACTGTGACCTCCCGGTTCAGAGGTCAACACGCAACCACTTAGTCATGCCAGGTGGGGCGTAATTTTACATAATGTTTTTAAATTTCAGTCTAGTATTCATTAGTCTGGTAGTCATAATATTTGCTTTCTTGTTATTTTGCAAACAGTTCTTTGGGGCACAATGTTGCTTTAGGCCCAATCCACAAGATATTTGCCCTGTTTAACACTCTAAAGGTTTGACGCATAAGACATGCAAGGCAGCTCCTCTGGCATGGCAGCTCTGGCTCCATTTAAAGTGGCTCCATTTATTGTTCTTTTATAGTATGCACACATAACAGAATGCAAAAGATATGTAAATTATTGACACTAAAATATGGATAAAATGCAACATTACTCTGCTAAATAAAAGAATTTAGCAAAAAGAATACATCCTATATAATAAAAGGCTAATATGCAAATTGACCGAATGGTGGAACAAGCGGTCGCTATGATGCAGACTGACCACCAGTGGGCAGATGCTAAAGCAGGAACTGCCCCCTGGTGGTCAGTGCACTCCCACAGCTGTCGAGCCCAGTGGTAATGACAGGAACCTCTCCCACCTCCCAGGCAGCACTAAGGAGCAACAAGCTGTGTGCACGGCTGGTGAGTGCAGTGGCAGTGGCAGGAGCATCTTCCACCACCACTGCAGGCGGGCAGTAAGAAATATGGGTCCCAGACTGCTAGAGCCCTGGTCTGTGAGCGGGATGTCTGACTGCTGGACATCCCCTGAGCGGTCCTGGACAGCGAGAGGGTGCAAGCCAGGCTGAGGGACACCCCCCACCCCGCCGCTCTGGTGCATGAATCTCATATATTGGGCCTCTAGTACTATATAATTCCTTTTATATTTAGCTAGAGGCCTGGTGCACGAAATTCATGCCCAGGGGGTGTCACTCAGCCCAACCTGCACCCTCTCCAATCTGGGACCCCTTGAAGGATGTCCAACTGCCCTTGTAGGTCCTATCCTGGTGGGACCAGTCCTAAAGGGTCAGTTGGACATCCCTCTTACAATCCAGGACTGCTGGCTCCCAACTGCTCACCTGCCTGCCTTCCTGATTGGCCCTTACCGCTTCTGCCAACCAGCTTGATCACCCCCTAACCACTCCCCTGCCAGCCTGATTGATGCCTGACTGCTCCCTTGCCAGCCTGTTTGCCCCTAACTGTCCTCCCCTGCAGGCCTGGTCACCCCTAACTGCCCTCTCCTGCATGCCTGGTCACCTCTAACTGCCCTCCCCTGCAGGCCTAGTACCCCCCAACTGCTTTCCCCTGCAGGCCTGGGTCCCCCCCAACTGCCCTTCCCTGCAGGCCCGGTCACTCCCAACTTCCCTCCTCTGCCAGCCTGGTCACCCCTAACTGCCTTCCCCTGCAGGCTTGATTGCCCCCAACTGCCCTCCCTTGCAGGCCTGGTCCCTTCCAACTGCCCTCCCTTGCTGGCCATCTTGTGGTGGCCATCTTGTGTCCACATGAGGGCAGGATCTTTGACCACATGGGGGCAGCCATCTTGTGTGTTGGAGTGATGGTCAATCTGCATATTACTCTTTTATTAGATAGGATAGAGGCCTGGTGCATGGGTAGGGGCCAGCTGGTTTGCCCTGAAGGGTGTCCCGGATCAGGTGGGGGTTCCCTTGGGGTGTGGAGCGGCCTGAGCAAGGGGCCTGTGGTGGTTTGCAGGCCGGCCATGCCCCCTGGTGACCCAAGCAAGAGGCCCTGGGATCTGGGCTTTATTTATCTTCTACAATTGAAACTTTGTATCCTGGAGCGGAGCCAAGCCTCCTGCTCGCTCTGTGGTGGCAGCCATTTCTGTTGGGATTTATTTATCTTCTATAATTGAAACTTTGTAGCCTTAAGCAGAGGCCAAAGCAGGCCTGGGCTTCAGAAGCTTGGCTTCCTCCATTGCCGGGGAAACCCAAGCCTCCTTCCTGCTCTCTCTGTGGCCACAGCCATCTTGGTTGGGTTAATTTGCATACTTGCTCCCGATTGACTGGTGGGCATGGCTAGTAGGCGTGGCTTGTGGGTGTAGCAAAGTGATGGTTAATTTGCATATTACTCTTTTATTAGATAGGATTCTAAAAAATGCAAACTAACCAATATGGAATGACAATAGGATAAGTGTTTTTCTAGAGATGAGGGTGGAGGAAGATTTGGATTACAAAAGGATAAGGAAACTTTTGTGGTTATGGAGGTGTTTGTTATCTTGATTATAGTGACAGTATTATGCATCAAAACTGATCAAATTTCATACTTTAAATATGTGTCATTCATTGTGTCTCAACTATACCTCAATAAATGTGAAAACAGATCAAATAAACATGATTGTCTTTACTGAGAGTTTGTTATATGCTCAGGGTCTTTTCTAAGCCCTTTACATTAATTAACATTTAACCCACCCCCTCCCCCAGCAACTTCAAAGTAGATACCATTATTCTATCTCTAGTTTATGTTTGAAGAAACTAGAACTAATACGTTTCCCACTTTGCTCTCCCTCAGCTCCCCAATTTCTCCACTTTCCACAGCTCAAACTAGCCACGCAGCTGGCTTAAGCTGATAAGTCCTAATGATTGGACAACAATTCAAAATTTGGGAGAGAGATGCTGGGTTGGCCAGCTTAAATCACCTATTTCTGATACAACCTGTCACGGATAAGAAACAGGCCCCCAGCGGACCTGGAGCAGCCCTAGAAGTGAGGGAGGTGATTCTGCATAGGATTCCCAAAGCAGTGACTGCATTTAACTCCTGTTATGGGTCTTAGGAGAGTTGAGGGAATGAAAATATAGAGAAAGATTAGTATCACATGACCTCACTCATATGTGGAATCTAATGAACAAAATAAACTGATGAACAAAATAGACCCAGGGACATAGAAACATAGAACAGACTGGGGAATCTCAGAAGGAAGGCGGGGGTAGGGGGTGCAGAAATTAACCAGAAAATTTATATGCATATATGCATGACCCATGGACATAGACAGTAGTGCAGTGAAGGCCTGAGGGGCAGGGGCAGGATTGGGATAGAGGGGGTCAATGGGGGAGAGGGTGTGTGAAAATAACTGTAATGCTTGAAACAATAAAAATAATTTTTAAAAAAATTCTTTAGGCTGAAAAAGAATGAAATCAAATGATAATCCAAGTCTACCAGAAGGAATTAAAGAGAACTAAAAATGGTACGATGGGGGTAAATTTTTTAAAAAATTATCATTTTTTTCTTCTCCTAATTACTTTAAAAGACAATTGCTATTTAAATGCACACAACATACACTGCCTAACAGATTATAACATTTGTAGATGTACAACTTTTAAAAGTAATAGTACAAAGAAGAGAGTGTATAAATGGAATGATAGAGTTATAAAATTATTACATTTTACATGAAGTGTAACAATATTTACACTTAGTTAATAGTGCATACTGTAATCTGAGGAACCCAAAATCTTCATAATAAACCTCCTAGCAAGTGTCATTCACAAGTTTATTCTTATACTAAAGGCCTAGTGCACGAAATTTGTGCACAGGGGGAGAGGGGTGTCCTTCATCCAGCCTGCACCCTCTCCAATCTGGGACCACTCAAGGAATGTCCGATTACCCATTTAGGCCCGGGCAGTCGGGCATCCCTCTCACAATCCAGGACTGCTGACTCCCAACCGCTAACCTGCCTGCCTGCCTGATTGCCACTAACCACTTCTGCCTGCCAGCCTGATCACCCCCTAACCACTCCCCTGCCAGCCTGATAGATGCCTAACTGCTCCCCTGCTGGCCCGATTGCCCCTAACTGCCCTCCCCTGCTGGCCTGGTTTCACCCAACTGCCCTCCCCTGCAGGCCTGGTCGCCCCCAATTGCCCTCCCCTGCTGGCCATCTTGTGGCAGCCATCTTGTGTCCACATGGGAGCAGCCATCTTGTGTCCTCCTGGGGGCAGCCATCTTTGACCACATGGGGGCAGCTATCTTGTGTGTTGAAGTGATGGCCAATTTGCATATTACCTCTTTATTAGATAAGATCTTTATTCAATGCCAGCCAAGGTCTCTCAGTAAAAGCAGCTTTATAAGGTATAAAAATAATTTGAAGGTAAACAGCTTTTTCTTAATGATCTGACATGAAACAAGTATGAAGCTTAATTCATTTTATATCTGTGAGTATTATATCTTAAAGCTGAACATTTGATGAGTTCTAGTCTAGCATCTAATGAATCCCGTAATTTGTAGTCCTGTGGGATTAGTTGTGACCTTCCCCTGGCAAAGCTTGTGTGATTTGTTGTATTTGCTTTGCCTCTGATATTTTGGGTCAATGGTTATTTATTCCATGCATATTTTTGTATCAAGGCCACAAAATACCCAAAAGAATATTTTAAATGCAAATATTTAATGGCATATATTGGTCATTAGAATAATTAACTATACGAGGTAATACAAAGATTCAGCTCTGTAGCAGTAAACAGACTTTGAAAGGAGTAGTCCACCTTCCCATACCATGTCCATTGACGCCCTCCACCAAGCCCTCTGACAGCTCTACTCTACGAATTACAGTCCTCAAGTCACTCCATCTGAGTTGATGACTTCTCTACACTTTGATTGATATCATATTGTTACATCATAATATAATTTCATTGTTTTATAATCAACAGCAAGTGACTGTGGTGATTTTGGAAAGAAAAAAAGACTAATGACAGCATGTAATTATTTGTTTCTTAGAGAAGTCTCTAGCTTCAATCATTCCATTTTATTTTAACAGAAACATAAACTAGATGATGATCTTGCAGGTTTTTCTCTTGGCAAAGGTTTCATTCCCCTGAAGCTTTTATCTCTGGATCAGATTTTGAGTAGGAACTAGATATATGGATGCATGAGTCAAAATAAAAGGCATAAGATTATAAAATAAGAGTATATTCAAATTATCTTTATTTAGACAAGATAACAAAAACAGAGTTTATCAAGAAAGATGAGCCTGGAGACTGCACCTCTGGGTCCGCATTATTTAGCCTGGGACTTCATATCTTCATTTCAGACCGTCTTTTGTTTCTCAGCTGCTCTGCCTGGGGTTCATCAGACTTGGTTTCTCCTTACTTCTTATCATCAACTGTGGTTTAGCTCATTCATTCCAAGTCCCAGTCCAGCTCAAGAAACTAAAATCCAAATTTAAAGCAGACTCTGTCACCCAGATAGAGAATTTTGTGGCCCAAGTACATCTCTAAGCAAATGAGTAATTGGTTTGAAGGCTGGCATTTGTATGGAATGCACTTGATGCAGTGTCCAATAAAGGCACTGGTGGTATATAGTGCCTAGTCTTATATTTATTGATGAAGTAGATGAAAAAATTGAATACAATGCTTAACATCTACAGCTCTCATAAAGAAGGATTACAAAGACAGGAATAGAATTCAAAGTTAATTATCTAAATTCAAAAAAAAAGGTGCACTTTAAAATGAAAGAAAATTCCATACAGAAATTTTAAGTAATGTCACACACTCTGTTAAAAAAGGAGATAACAAGCCCAAAATGGAGGCACTTGTGTTAAGCTCACATTACTAAGCCAAGACTTAAAATTGAGGTTAATTACAGTTTTACTGTCCCCCAGGAGGGAATTTAAACAGCTCACCTGGACTTGCCTGGTCAACACTGGCAAGGTAGTCTGCCTGAGGGACTGAGCCATCTCCAGTGGCGGTCCCTGGCCTGGAAACAAGGAACCGTCTCTCTGCGCCAGTCAGGCATGCCACCACTTTGGGAAAAGGACAGCACCGGTGGTCTTAGATCTTCTGGTTTTGTTTATCTAGCCGTCATTAACCTTTATGTGGACGCGCCACACACTGAGCAAGACACATGAAACGTGGGGGTAGGGCTGAGTCCTCAGGGGTAGTCTTGTCATAGAGATGGGGCGGGCTTAAGTAGAGCAAAGTGCAGAGGCTCAGGCCAGGAGTCCCACTTGGGACCAGAGAAGAGCTGGATTGCTTCCAGATGAGAGAAGTCCGGAGGGCTTCCCGGAGGGGGTGGAGGTGAGATTTTGAGGAAACATTTCTGGAATGTTAGTAATAGAAGCAGGCAAGTTCAGAGACTGGCAGCATTACAATGAGGTTGGAGAAAAAGAATAGGTACCTTGGAGGAAGCTTTGCTTTTAGTCAGTTTGAAAATCTACACTAATAAAAGAGTAAGATGCAAATTGACCATACCTTTGCAACGCCCACCAGCCAATCAGGAGTGAGTATGCAAATTAACCCATCAAAGATGGTGGGTTAATTTGCATACACAGGCACCAAGCAGCCGGGGGTGGGGCGGGACTCTTGCGTCGTTGCCATGGCGATGATGCAGGTGTTCCACACTGCCCCAGCGGCTCTGGGCCTCTGGGCAGCATAGGAAGGCGGAAAGGCGGCTCTGGCCAGAGAGAAGGCGGTGCCAGCAGCCAGAGAAAGGAAGGCCCATTCTTGCACAAATCTTCATTCATCGGGCCTCTAGTCATGTTATAAAATCTAATCCTTCAAGGTCTTCCTTAGCTGTCATAGGAATCTGGAATTTACCTTATTGGTCATAGGATAAACTGAAAGTCATCTTACCATGGAAATTGGCTGATCAAGGTAGTTTTTAAAACAATGAAATGGAGCAAAGCACAAGAAATGAAGTTGGGAAACAAGGTCAAATGGGTGCCAGGTGATGAGAAAACAGACAGCTGCTGGGTGAAGACTCTGGAGAGGGAAACCACTGTGGGCCCCAGCTAGGAATGACACTCTTTAAGGGAAACAGGACATTCAGCGATGGGGACTCCTCATCAGTACAATGCCCAAGGGCTGTGCTTCTGTGTCAACCTCTGTTGAAAACAGAGTTAGCTTTGACTGAGAATCGAATGACAAAACCTCTTTGAAACGTTACTTCACAGCCTTTTGGAACATCTGCAGACTCTCCAAAGAACCCGATCTGTTTTCTTGTTTCCTATACAATGTGAGGAAAACTTGTTTTTCAATTTTTCTGCTGCAGGATGAACTTCTAAAGAATAACACTTTAGAGGCTTTCTTTCCTTTTCTTGTAACCCAAGTCGTCTCTGTATATTCTTCATCACCCTCTAATGTTAACCCTGAGGATGAGTGGCGTGTGTGGAGGGAAGGGGTGAAGACACTGGCAGTTTGGGAAGGCTCATTATTTTTCCTACGTTTGCAGAGTGTCATTTAAATCAGTGCTGGCCGGGAGGAGGCTCTCACTGTTGAACCACAGGCTTTACATGACCTTAAAAAAGCTCTCAGCCACAAGTTGGATGCTTTTGGCAGCATTACAAACGTAGCACCACCAGCAGGGAGTGCTTTGCTTCCCTGCTCATTTCTGGCTGGGAGAGGAATGCTGGGCATCAGGAGGTAAGGAGAAGGCTGCCCAGCGCCTCGCACACTGCCTGGCCCCTGGGCCTCCTCCTGGATCCCAGGTAAGCACCGCAGGTGCCGGAGCAAGGTCAGCCCAGCTCCTTAGAGAGGCTGGGAAGTAGGGTGCAGTGGGGTCCAGGGCAGATCGCCACACCTTCCAGAGCTCCAGGCCTGTCTCAGCCCATAGGGTTCTCATTCAACCCAATAAATTGGTGAAAATGTGCTTTTATGTTTTATTATTATGCATATCTCTGTATATCACTTTGCAACATGCTCTTCTATAGATTATTAAAAACATAAAAACAGCAACAGAATGTTTGTTTTTTACAAATCTGTGGCTAGCTGTTAATCTGTTATTCTTTCATATTCATAAATTATAAAATCTTATAGCACTCTATTGCTGGAAAAAGAAATATTATATAAAGTTTAGTTTTCAATACTAATATTTTAAAATACTACAAATGGATAAAATGTAAGACAACATTAAGCAGTGGACAGAAAAACTATAGGGAAAACACTTCCCTATAATATGGCATTAGTCTCTAAATATAAAGCTCAATGTCACAAATTTGGGTTCTTAAAATTTTTTTTTATATCACAAATTCTGTTTCCACTTAGATGTCAGAAACTGAGCTGGAAAAGATAAAAGTAAGAGCAGCTGAGCATTTTGAAAATGATAAAAATAATGTTTCTTGGTTGAAGGAAGGTAAGTCCTCTTGCTGTTGATTTTCTCTGAATGTGAAAATTGTGATTTTGTTTATAAGCAAGAGATCTTGTGGGAGATGGAATGCTGGGCAATTAAAATAATATTTGTGCTTCTAGTTTTTTTAAAGTTTTCTCCTCTCGGCTGGGTGGCATGTGAAGGTGTTTAGCATTGAGAAGCTTTTGTTCCCTCTGTTGCAGTAAACAGATTATTTTGCTGGGAGAGAATATACATTTTCAGCTCAGACAGATTATCTGTGAGGTTCTTCTTGTGCTGTAGAATTTTCTCCTTTAGCCAAGGAGACTAAATCATTTGAGGACAAGTATTTTCTAAATAATAATCACAGCAAGGAAGGCGTGCTGTAGGAAGTGATGTCTACAAATAGAATCGCCATTCACTGCAATTAAAGGGGCCACCTCCCTGGGGAGAGCGGCCGGCCGCAGGCACCGTGTGCGTAAGGTGCTGCTGGAAATACACACACAAATCGATATGTTCTCCTAGGACAAGTGCAATTTCGTGTGCTTTTGAAAATAAGTATAAGCTCATGATTATTTACTAGGTTTCATTTTATCATCTTTTCATTTTACAAACATCTTAATGTTTCTTAAAGTAAATTTACTTGATATTTTATTGAAATAGATGTATCTTTTACATTATTTCATAAATGTATTCAATCATAAAGAAACAGCTCCTAAGTAGTTGTCATTCCTCAAAATTGTATTCTCAGGTCATGAGAGACTTTAACATATATGTCAAGGAAGTTCTACAACACCAAAACAATAATAGTAATAACTTTGCCTGCATTGCCAATGTGTGCTGATATTATGCTGAGTCATCACAACAACCTGTGCAACAGTAATTATTCCTAATTTTCAGAGGAGAAAACAGAATCACAAAGGGCTGAAGTAACTGGCTAAAATGACAAGATTGTAAGTGTGACAGAGCTGAATTCAATCCCAGAGTGTGTGACTCCACAGCATCTGAATTTAACCACGACCTTACACAATGTTTCAAAGGAAAGATGTTAAATCACTTGCAGGGCGTGACCTGCCCCATGCCCCACTAATCACAATTAATAGCCGGAGCTCCTCTCTGCTAGAGATTCTGTTTTAGGATAAAAGTTGGTGCAGACATGAAGTATTCTCAGAATCATTTCCTTCAAAAAGCCACAGGCAAAAAAATTCTCTAGCTTCTCTTTATTAAGAGATTTTTAAATAGAACATTTAAAAAAACAACAGCATTGTGAAATTAAAACTTGAACTTGGATCAAAGATTTCCCTTTGCATTTCCTGTGAACTCCAAATCCATGAAGACAAAGGTGTTGGTCACTACTACTGGTAGTGATATTTACATTATTTATTTTTGCTATAATTATTCCACTCTACAGTCTCATATAGAAACAATGATGAAATTGATAGAAATTGTTTACTGAAGTATTTTCTTTTTAAAAAAATTGTGTCCATTAAGTAGTTTCGGCATTAAGTTTTTGTGATCTATAAAAGCTAATTTCCTAGGTGACCTGCTTTATCCCTTTGGAAACTTCATTTAAGCTACCTTCAAATTATGTTTAACATATTTCATAAGAGGAAATTGAACCAGTTTCTAGATGTTTCTTAAAGTAAATTGACTTGATATTTTATTGAAATAGGTCTACCTTTTACATTATTTCATAAATGTACTCAATCGTAAAGAAACAGCTTCTAAGTAGTTGTCATTCCTCAAAATTGTATTCTCAGGTCATGGGAGACTTTAACATATATGTCAAGGAAGTTCTACAACACCAAAACAATAATAGTAATAACATCGCCCGCATTGCCAATGTGTGCTGATATTATGCTGAGTCATCACAACAACCTGTGCAACAGTAACATCTTATTAGGGAACCATCCGAATGAGCTAGTATTCAAATATAAATCTCTTTTTTTAATGTTAAGAAAAAGTATACACGTTGGCTTATTTATTTATTTTTTAAAGGCAAACTGGTGCATTGGAAAGAGTAGAGCATTAGAAGCTAGGCAGGTGTCGTTTTCAAATCTCAGCTCAGCTGCTTGCTAACTGGGCTGTGACTCTGGCATTTTGCTGAGCGTCCCGAAGCTCAGAGTCCTCAGCGAGGCATGATGACACCTACTTTGTGTGATTGTGGAGATGAGATTTCATTATTTCTGTGTGTCCACCACTTTAAAGCATGATTCAAAATAATATAGTTATATTGTTTGAGATTCTCATTTACATTTGGAGCAATTATTAATAGTAAGAGTCCTCTATATTTTTATAGTATTTTATATAAATTTCATCACTTAGTCCCTACAACAGCTTGATATGCACTAACGTTGTTCCCATTTTATAGTTTCAGAAAGACTTTGGATCTTCCTCACATTTGCAGCTGTTAATGGCAAATTGAATCTGGAACCCAGGTCTTCCAGCTCCAAATTACATTCTTTTCCTTAAGCCACTTTATCACATTGATTTTTCCTATGGTTATTAATCAACTCCTCCCCCCCCCCTTAAAAGTAAAATAGATGGTTTAAATTTTTTCCAATATTTTTCATGAATGACGAAAGTAGTTGCTTCTCATATCACAATGTCTCTTTCCTCCCTCTGCAACTCTAGCTGACCACTCCCCATTGTTAAAGGTAGAGAATCATAGCAACGCCTCACTGACTAGAGTTGAAGTAAAAGCACCCACTAGATGAACCCAGTGCGGACCTCAGGGTGTGCATCCGACCAATGAGTCATCACCATCATTGCCAACCTGGATGCTAATGTCCTTTTTAATTTCCATCTTCAGACATTCATCCCATTTGTCCAATGCGACTCAGCATTGTGAACCATGTGTTTCTGGAGGTGAGGCACGAGAGGGGCAGGAAAAAGAGAAAGAAACAGTCCTGCACTCGAGAAGTTTACTATCTTATTGGCTTGTGTTTGCCTGAAAGACAAGGCGTTGACTGCCTTCCACTTTGTGTCCACTGGGTCATGGGGGCAATGGCCTCAGCAAGGGCGCCAGAGAGCTGGTTACAGCCACATCCAAAACTATTACCAACAATTAAGGTAAATAGTGTTTGAGAAACACACCGCAGACCTGAAATGCACTCATCTCAATGTAATTGCATCCTGTTTTATAGTCTATCAGGGCATCAGGCAGTCCTCTATCACTATGAGTCATGCTGCCTTTAAATTCTAGATTATCAGACTTTAGATCTATCACATTCCTATGTCCCAACTTAAGGAACTCAGGAGCCTAGGAATAAATGCTTAAGAAGCAAGATAAGTAATTCTGAAGTAAGATATCCAAGGATCATGCTCAGAGAAAACCTGTTTTAAGACAACCAGAGAAACAAAATATGGTTTTGAAATATGTAGCAAGCAAGATGAGCTATCTTGTGCAATTGTGGACCAAGGTGGTAAAGGCCAGTCTTGAAGGTGGTTCCCATCTATTTGCACAGGTGGCTGGAGGAATGCTGGGAGCAGAGTCATCAGAAGGCATCTGCCTGCTTTGTGCTCTGGTCAGGGCACCCTAGCTAGTTCTTCCTGTTAACTACACAGAAGGAGAGAGACAACATACTGGGACAGCAAGGGCGGGACCCAGGGCTGAAGCATGCTGAGGGCATATGAATTCCTAACTAGTCTGCAGAATGGCAGGGGCAGGCAGAGGACAGGCTAGGCAGCAGGTGTGGTGATGGCTATGACAGAAACAAATTCAGGAACCCCAAGTGAGAAAACATGTCCTGAATAAAAGTCATAACAAGGAGAGGAGAAAAATAGGCCCAAATGTGCAAAACTTTATGAAGGGAAAATTGATATAACTGAGAAATTGGGGGAAATTACAGGTGGAATAAGATGGCATGTAATGCCCCATTAAGCCAGGGAGCATTCTGGGTAAGCATTTCAGTGCCTACCACTTCCACCGTTTGATATGGAAGAGAAACATCAGGCAGGATGAAGCCTTTGTACTGTTGCTATTTGTAACAATTTTGCTATTTGTAAAATCACAGCGTCGGCAATGTTTGAACTGCACACAATTTCTTACAGTGTCTCCTGATTTTTCAGGAGAAACTGGAAATCTGAAATTCCATGTGAACCCTCCTAACTTCTGAAGGTTAAGTAAACAATGACAACAATAATAAAGCACCATGCAGAACAAATTAAGCCAAGTTCTGTGACTATTTCAGCCCATTGGCTACCAATTTGTAAGAATTTGTACACCTAAACAAAACCTATTACAATTTCCCCCAAACCAGTTTTCCATAAAAATTGTTTCATATGTGCACACACATGTATGCATGCACTCAAATACACACATATTTATATTTATGTGCAAAGTCAATTCTTTACAAAAATCTGACTTTACGACTGCTGAAATGAAGCTGTTTTCCTGTAATTACCTGTACTTGTTTCAATGCATTCTCTTCTGGTTGTAGTAAACAGAAGGAAGAATAAAATAACCCAGGTTACAAGTGTGCCCTCAATGTTTCATCAGGTGTTGACTTTCCAATAACTGCTGAAGCAGGTGGGCCTTCATGGGAAAATTCATATTTCTGGAAGAGGGTGATTTTAAAAAGAGGAGATGAGGGCAATGAAGAAGTTTTTCTCTCACCTTCCAAGAAATGCCAGGAAGAAAAACACGTGGATGTTGAAAATTGTGTAGTTGTTTTGAACTAAGTACACGTAGTCATATGGTGACTAGAGTCTTTGGTGATTTCAAGATCATTATTTGAATATATTTTTGAGGAAACTCGCTACATTTATTTAGTATTAACATAGAGAAGTTGGGTCACCAATGACTTGGCATCTTGAATATATTGGTTATCATTTAATTAGAGTTAATACATATTAGGAATTGATATAACAAGATACTGGGAAACAGCATAGAGGTCCCAAAAGCCATGTCCTAAAAATTCTCTTCTTAATAAAATGCAAAACTTCAAATCCATATTATAAGAATCTCATCTCATTCCTGATCATTGTTTGCCAATGAGATGGAGAAAGTGAGAATCCTACTTCTATTGATATTCATAAATTCACTGAACTTTCATAATTCTAAGTGAACAAAAATCTCCTTCCTTTGCTCAAACATAATTTCAGATTATAAGCATTAAAACAATTCTAAAATATATATTTTATTCAATTTAGCAACTGTTTGATGAGGCTCCTCTTGAGCTCACAGACAACATGTTAGGCAAAGAAACAAAAATGTCAAACAATGAAAATGCCATTTCTGCCTTTAAAGAACTAATTTATTTAAGTGCTTTATAATAATGACTAAGTATTAATGCAGGCTAATTCTTTCACTCAAATACTTCTCATTTTTAAAAGAGCTCCTTTTTTTGACTAGCTTAATATGAAGCCACATTCATGCTTATTTTAAATTGGTAATTTCCACAAACAGCATATCTTGAGATTCCTATTCTTATATATACAGAGGAAACAGGATAATTAGCTCTTATTTCATTAGTCTTCATTAACTTGTGAAAATGTGTTACCTAATAACCAAAATACAGGTGAGGAAAAAGTAACAGCCAAAGAGAAGGTTGGGTTTTGTCTAAACATAATTAAAAGGAGAAATTAGATGGGAAAATATGCCTTTGCAAATCATATAAATAAGTAAAACGAGAACAAGATACTTTTACAGGAGTAGTTTTCTGGAAGCTTTGAAATAGGCTGATGTGCTAGAGCATGGGGAACTCTCCTTTAGGATTAGTAATTAAGGAAGTTCAGAGAAATATTTGAGTTGAGAGTTAAATCACAAGAAGAAGCCAGCTGTGCAAAAATCTGCAAAGAACATTCCAACAGGGAGAAGAGCTTGTATATACACAGAGTGGCTCAGGATCCAGAATGGCTGAGTGGAAAAGAAGGAAGGAAGGGAAAGGGGGAGGGAGGGAAGGAGGGAGGTAGGAAGAGAAAAGAAAGTAATGGAGAAAGGGAGGGTGGGAGGGAAAGGAAGATGCTTAAGTTGGCAATAATGTTGGACTACCTTGTTGGCCTCAGTCAGGAATTTGGATATTTTTTCCTTCCTAATTGGAGCCACTGGAGATTCTAAGAAAGAGAATTTGAGCAATCACTTATATTGTGTGAGCTAAAGAGTACACAGAGCCCTAACTGGTTTGGGTCAGTGGATAGAGCATCAGCCTGCAGACTGAAGGGTCCCGGGTTCAATTCCAGTCAAGGGCACATACCCGGGTTGCGGGCTCAATCCCCAGTAAAGGGTGTGCAAGATGCAGCCAATCTCTCATCATTGATGTTTCTATCTCTCTCTCCCTCTACCTTCCTCTCTGAAATCAATAAAAAAAATTTTTTGAAGAGTACACAGGAATAAAATAGAAGATATTGCAGTTGAATAAGCAAAAGATGGTAACTGAAGTAGGATAACATTGTGAAAGTGAAACAGAGGAAATTGGTTTGGGGATCTAGTTCAGAGGTAAAGGCAACTGAACTGGCTGGTGCAGTGGTTTGGGGCAACAGAAAGAAATGAGTCAAGGCTGACTATTGGCTTGAGGCACCACATGATGGCAATGCTGAATAGAAAGGATGGGTAAAACGGGCTGGAGATGACAGAATCAGACCTGGGTGAGTCAGGTTAAGTGTGAAATGCCTATGAGGCATCCCACACAAAGATTATCAACTAAGCAAAAGGATATGTGAAATCAGTTGTTGATAAGGAAAATCTGCTCAAGATTTTGCTTCAACATGAAGATTGAGAAAGCATTTGCTGATAGAGAGAGTAAAGGCAATGAAATAAAATTTCACATAGAAGGAATGGGACAGACAAAAACATGTCATGTTTCAAAAAGTGAATGAAAACAAGAGTGGCTGGAGCATCTTGACCCAAAGGAAGGTTGGCATTCGAAGAGTGCAGGGAGCTTGCCCAGGAATAGAGCCAAAAACCATTCATAGACTTAAGTCAGCATTTTGGATTCCAATAAACACTTTACCCTGGAAATGCCTACTAAAGATGTATTTTATAGTGCAGTAAAATATATTATACTACGTTTTATTTTCAAAAGAATGTAAAGTTAAGGACTATCAAAGGATAATACACTAATATCAAAATGTAATAATTATAAAACAAAGTTTTAATAGTTTGTATTAGGTTCTGAGGAACAAAATCAATAGAGATAGAGGACAGATAGATAGATGATAGATAGATAGATAGATAGATAGATAGATAGATAGATAGATAGATAGATAGATAGAAGACTTATTATGAGCTACTGGCTTACACATTTATGGAACCTGAGAAGTGCTACAGTGTGCTGTCTGCAAGCTGGAAGCTCAAGAAAGCCAGTGGTCTACTTCCAGTCAAGCCCAGCTTCTGAGAGCTAATGCCATAAGTCTTGCTTCAAACAAGACATTCAAAAACCACGGGTGCTGATGTCCAAGGGCAGGAGACAATGGATGTCTTAGCTCAAGTGGAGGGAGCAAATTTGCCCTTCCTATACCTTTTTGTTCTATTTAACCCCTAACAGATTGGCTGATGCTCACCCTCACTGGTGAAAGTGATTTTTTAAAAAGTCAGACTGCCAATTTAAATGCTAATATATTCCTGAAACACCCTCATGGACACAGTCAGAAATAATGTTTTTGTCAGCGACCTGGGTATCCTTTACTCTAGTCAAGTTGACACATAAAATTAATCTTCACATAGTTCTTGAGAGGAAAGTAACAGATGCTGATTCTAGCTCAATTATTGAAAAGCAGAATGTCTTGGGAGGCTTGGAAGTGGCTCACAGTCAAGAAGCAAAACCCAGGTCTTGAGGGGCAGAAACTAGCTCTGGCTTCAAATAGCAAGACAACAAATATGTTCAGGTCTCCACTCCTAGAACAAATTAGCTCCATGTACTTTTTCTTTCCTCTTATCCTTATAGTCAAGACTCCAAACCCCAAAGAAGAAAGCTTACTAGCTTTGGCCATTTGTCCTGGGTAGAACGCCAGGGAGCCTTGGCCGGCAGCTCCACAGGCCACACAGAGGACGAGAGGTACTTCTTCAGCAGGAATTCAGGCTCTGGCACCAGATGTAGGGAGAACAGATGTTATGTGGCCCCCAAGTAATGTCTACTCTAAAAGCCAACACTCCTGACCCAATTGTCAGTGCTCTTCTCCTAAGGGATGTTTTCTTAAAACGACATGTGTTGTGGATGGAGTGCTGGACATTCCAGAAAGGAGAGTAATTAACCCCAATATATTGCCCTTTTGCTGAAGTTCAAATGTCAGAATCACTATGATTCTCTGATAACTTTATTTTATGTTTAGAAAGTTCAGTAAAATATGAGATTTTCTGTGTTCTCGTAAGTCAACAAATTAAAGTCGAGTGGCACAGTCTAAAGCTGA
This sequence comes from Corynorhinus townsendii, assembly GCA_026230045.1. Taxonomy (NCBI): domain Eukaryota; kingdom Metazoa; phylum Chordata; class Mammalia; order Chiroptera; family Vespertilionidae; genus Corynorhinus; species Corynorhinus townsendii. The sequence goes on along the minus strand of JAPDVU010000006.1, from coordinate 57,088,602 downwards.
CAATTAACATTTCTTTCCAACCAAGTCTATAAAGTAGTAAGTTCATTTCTTATAAAATGATGACATTGATCCCAATGGAATGGAAGGCCTAGAAGATGCCATGTCAGCCTTGAGACTATGGCCAGATGAATTAATCAGTGCAAAGTCCCTACAAGTTGTTAACAGCAGATTTAAAGACTCTCTTTCAATGATGATAGAGCAGTGCATCAAATCCAGAATGGCCTTAGCTCACCGTTATTAATTGCAGTTTTATGAACTCAGAGTGAGGAATCTGGAGAGTGGGAACCGGTTTCTCCTCTCTCAAATGGGAGAAGAAAACTGTAAAGAATGAGAAACTTCAAGAGATTTGCTCCTTTTAAGTGAGATTTTTCAGTGGACTAATTCATTTTCCTGTATGTCACAACAGCTGTTGATATGATACACTTAATCAACATTAGTGTAGTGAAAGAAAAAAGCCCTTATGTTCTATGCCTCAGGAATAAGGACATTCCATTTCTTGTAAATTCTACAGAGATACTTTAATTTTATGTGATGATGGCCCATTTCTTTCAGCTTAGGAACAGCATTTAGAGGGAATATACTCTCTAATAAAATGCACCTACACTAGGTGTTCACCAGACCATTAGTTAAAAAAGGGAATGTGAATAGAGCAAATGAAGACATCCCTCTGCGGGCATGAATCATTTGAGCCATTTTAGCCATTATTTAAGCCTGTCGAAAAGTAAATGTGCGGCAAAGACAAAAAGCAAGGGCAATGACAGTAGTTCTGCCAGTGTACGACTTCAAGGAAAAATAGAGGAGACGCTTCACAGAGGTGGAGTATTAAACAAGACATCAGGCGATTCTTCTTCTTGAGTTGAATGTTCTTACCAACATGGATTTGAAAAGAAATAGCTACATTAAGAAGGTAAGAAAGATGCTTTGTGATGTCTAATCTCAAACAACAGACACTAGGAGAGAAAAATCTGCATTTTCCCTCTTCTTCCACTTACAATTTTCTTTTCTGTTTTATATTTAGAATATTCAGCATTGTAGATAGGAAATCATATTTCTACCACTCACCAAAAGATATGTGAGTACCTTGAATATAATTTTCATAAAAATATAAAAAAGTTTATATAAACATACTTTTCTGGAGAATTAAAAAGTACATTAAAAGTTATATTCAGACCACAATTAATAAAAAACAAACAAACATTCCACTCTATACATATCTTAAAACTAACTTCTTGGACTAATATATAAACATTCAGATTGATATGGTAAACCATTCATAATATAGGAAGCATTTGTTTTACAAAATAATATAAAATCAAGTAAACCAAGTCAGCAAATGTTTGGACTTTGCAAGGCACAGACTTACACAGTGATGTGCTGTGACTCCCATGCCCAAGGGACTTGTGATTAGTTGGGAAACAAATAATAGCAACACATCCTGTTGCCATACGAGGCAGACAAGAGCAAGCTTTCCAGCTGTATTGAAATACAGTAGGATGTACACAACCAATTTGGGTGGAATTGTTTTCAGTATAAACCTCACACACCAAACCATATGGGTACATCCAATTCCTTAGATAGATGCAGATTTCTTTCAAGATTAAAACAGAGCTTGTTGGTTTGTTTTGTTTTTAATGAATTTGGTAGATTTGGGCTAAAACTACTATGCTAAAGAGTCACTTGAAAACAGCAGGAATCATTTAAAAATATTAACTTAGATTTCTTACATATCTTAAAAAAAATTTTATGTAAATATTGTTTAAAATGAAAAAAAAGTATATCATAAAAAGAAAGACATCCTTAATAGATAGGAAGGGACTTCACTTTTCCAAGGGAAATTTTTAAGTAAATAATTTTATTTTTTAATAAAGAGGGAAAATTGCACTGAAGACAAACAAAAATTAATAATACTTGGAGACACAGTGTACTTATAGGACTGAATACTTTGGAGTGTCTAAATTCAGCAAAATGTTAACACTTTAAGATCTGTAGGCCAATGCCCATTAATTAAAGAACCACCCTCGGGCCTCTGAACTCAAGGTGAAGTGATCAAGGCTGAGTTCTGTGACATGCGCTCTGACAGAAGCATGTACTTCGCTTCAGGTTTACTTAAGGAAGTTAGTCTTGTTTTGGTCTTTCCTGGATATAACGAGCAAAAATAATCATTTTGGAGATCAATCATTTTGGAGACCAAACTAATAATGCTAATTAGGAGTCGATTCCAATTTTCAAAAACACTAAACAGGAAAAAGGCACATTGTTAAATATGCATATTTAAAACACATACATATATTATATATGTAACTATGTTGCTGGAATAAAATATTTTATTCAGTCCTTCCTTCTGGCCCTCCAACAATACAATACATTTATTAATTATCTCTTATTTGTAAGATAACATAGATCTACAAGATAATCACAAATTCAGAAAAATTGAGAATTTAGTTGGGCTATAAATCATAACTAGAGCTTCAATAGGCAGTATCATTAAAAACTGATGAAACATGATGATAAAAAGTAGAGACAGAGAAGCCTGGGGTGTTCAAAACACAGCAGTTATATTTGGCTACAGAGTAAGAAATAAACCTTGCCTATACTACAAATGGCTTTTAATACCAGGCCAAATGTTCTAGGACCAAGTGACGCCATCAGACACATCCAGGGTTATGTGGGGAGATAGAAAAGTCTCCTCTGTGCTTCAGCAAACATTTGTGATTTGAGAATCTTTATGAAGATGAACTGGGAGGGTAAAATAGAGGTGAAGGGGCCGCAGAGTGTCTAATTAGAAGCTTTTTGCATGCACAGATGAGAAATAGTGATTTCCGAATTGGGATAATAGTTGGCAGGGCAATGGAAACAAAGAGGTTGGCACCCAAGATGGTGTTGACCCAAGGCCTTGACTATTGGCTGGGTATTAAGGAGTAAGAGAGAGAAGGAGTTGCCAAGGATTAAAGAAAGCCTCTGGACTGAAGCAGACTATGTGTGTGTGTCCTTATGTAAATAATCTGTTTACTTCAGAAAATTTAAAAATGCAGATGGAAAACTTACTCCAAATCCCCACACTTGAAGATAGCCACTGTACATATTTTCTTATCTGTTTCATACTTGTGTATCAAAGTGTGTATGTATATTTTTATATACACACACGTGATTTACTAATTTTAACAAAATCTGTTTATGCAATATATGTATTTAATAATGTGTTTCCCATACTCATATGAATGCAAATATCTTTTCTGGGTAATAAATGTAGATTTATAGCATTATTTCAATTGTTATTCACATAGTATTCCACTATTAAAGTAATAGAATATATGTAGCCCATTTCCTATTTTTGGATATTCACATTCAGATTGTTTCAAATGTTTTACTTTTAAATCTCAGAGAAATGATATTGTCATTTCCTTATAAGCAGACTAACCAAAAGCACAAAAGCACTGTGGTGTCCTCAAACCTCACTGTGGGCTCTCAAGGCCACAGTTTATGATGGATTGCACATCAGGGCTTTAGTTCATTTTCATAAAGGTCATGTGCAGAAGCCTTATCTTGCTAGTTCTACAGATGCAGAAAGTAAAGCTCAGAGAAGTTGAAATAATTGGGTCCAAGTCAATGGGTAATAGACAACAGGGCTAGGTCTCTAGTCAGGTATCCTGTAAACTGTCCACTTTACCGAGACCTCCAGGCTTGCTGTGGTCTGTAGCAATTATCCCGCAACCTGGACTCCAGCTATCCCCAGCATATTTAAGTAAACAGGCTCTTTGGATCCGAAACTCAGTGCATTTTTATCAGAGACTCTGCTTTGAAATATACTTGAAGGCAGATAACCAATAACCCCTAGTCTGCACTAATTTGGCAATTATAATTAAAGGAGACTGGCAGAATTTTGGGAAGTCATGCAGATGACGCCTCTTTAAACCTATTATTCACTTAGTTGGATTCTCTAAACAGTGTCTTCAGCTCAGTTATGGGGAGTTGAATGGGAAAGAGGACAGAGTTATGACATCAGGCAAAGACTCAAAAGCCAATTTATCTACAGATTGTAGTGATCAAATAGTTAAGAATGAATTACAACTTTGTAATATTATTACATTCATATTCAAGAGATAAAAGTTGGAGTTCAGCTCCCATGCTATCCAGTCATTTAAGACACAGCGACTTATAAGGATTAATCATTTTAATATCTTCCCGGTGAAGTTGGCTAACTACACAAAAAACAAGGCCTATGGAGGGGGGAGTGGAAATATTATTTTGTTTGCTGATCTTTGTGAAACAAGCCCTTGAAAATAAAACATAATATATCAAAGTGTGGGTGTGGGGATAATTCCAGGGGCAGAGTGAACTATGATCAGATTAAGAAACAGCAATATATTTTTGCATGGCTAATAAATAGATCATAAACCTGCAAGCCTAAGGATATTTGGATGCAAACTCTAAGTTTAATTTTCCCATATCCCTATCTGGTCAGACCATCTCTCCAGCAAGAAAATTACATTATACACAGCCTTGTTTTCCAGTGTTCAGCAAGTAGCACCCACTGTCGACCTCAGATGTGACCTTGATTGTCATTGTTATATTTAGAACTTTAAAAAATGTGTTCCCTTAAATCTTTAAATAGTAGGATTTAGCAAAGAATAAGGACACTCAGTAAAAGCTTTTCTAAAGGCCAGAAACAACATCTTCCAGAAAGCCACTATAGAGATTGCATCCACTGTATTTTTCAATCATGAATTAAATTCATTTATCCTTTGGTGATCAGAAGACTGTGAGTTTATAATAATATTTTAATTAAAATTATAAAGCTATATTTAGGTAATCAAATTATGCTTTACAAATTACCTGATTTCTTAACATGTACCCCTCAAAAGGAAAATAACAATAAAAATGCTTAAGGAAGGAGTTAAAGAAACTAAGTCAAATATTTCCCACCCTCCAAGAAGAAATGTAGTGCAATTCAAAATTTCTGATTGCACAAATATACCATTGCTCCATAAGGCATCCAGACCTGTGGAATACTAAGCACTCATATTTCTGTCTAACCAATTGAAACTATAGAGATTATATGAATTTGGCATTAGTAATAAGGGAGACTAAGGAGATAACTTTGGAGTTAAACAGATACATATTTTAATTACAGCTTTCTAGTGGTTCAAATATCAAATATCAAAACTGCTCATTTTCACCGAGACCTCCAGACATGCTGTGGTCTGTAGCAATTATCCCGCAACTCTACTCCAGCTTCCCCAGCATATTTAAGTAAACAGGCTCTTTGGTTCTTTTGCATTGTTTTTGTAAGTACTCATTTTATAATAACTAACTAGAGGCTTGATGCATAAAATTCATGCAAGAGTAGGCCTTTGCAGCCCTGGCTGTCTCAGCCACGCTTGCAGCCCTGGCTTCATCTGGAAGGTCGTCTGGATGGTCCATTCTGCTGTTCAGCTGTTTGGTCAATTTGCATATTACACTTTTATTATTATAGACTAGAGGCCTGATGCATGAAATTCATGCACTCAAGTGGGTTCCTCAGCCTGGCCTGCTGTCCTTTTGCAGTCCAGGAGCCTTTTGGGCATGTCTGACTGACAGCAGGAAGTCAGATATCCTTAGCACTGCTGCAGAGGTGGGAGAGGCTCCCGCCACTGCCGCTGCACTCACCAGCCGTGAACCCAGCTCAGGGCTTCTGGCTGAGTGGCGCTCTGCATGCAGGAGCGCGCTGACCACCAGGGATCAGCTCCTGCATTGAGAGTCTGTCCCCTGGTGGTCAGTGCGCATCATAGCGACCAGTCGTTCTGCCTTCGGTCAATTTGCATATTAGCCTTTTATTACATAGGATTACCCAGAATCAGGCAAAAGAACTTGTGCAATTATTAAAATTGTCCAGTATGTACTTCAACAAGCAGAGAATTATGCTTACATATAAATTTATTTGTTCTCTTTTTTATTTTATTTTATTTTTTAAATTTTCTTTATTGATTAAGGTATTACTATGTGTCCTCATCCCCTCATTACCCTCCAACCCCCCCCCCCATCCATTCCCTCACCCCCTGTTGTCTATGTCCATTGGTTAGGCTTATACGCATGCATACAAGTCCTTTGGTTGATCTTTCCCCCTTACCCCCACCCTCCCCTAACTTTCCTCTGAGGTTTGGCAGTCTGATTGATGCTTCTCTGTCTCTGGTTCTGTTTTTGTTAATCAGTTTATGTTGTTCATTATATTCCATAAATGAGTAAGAACATGTGATATTTATCTTTCACTGACTGGCTTATTTCACTTAGCATAATGCTCTCTAGTTCCATCCATGCTGTTGCAAATGGTAAAAAAGGTTTCTATCATTTCAGAAAAACCTTTTGATAAGAAATAATATATACCCTGTTAGCCAATCAACCAACATTAGCAAAGCCATAATACACAGGGGGGCGGTGAGGGAGGATATTGGATCAGATCCTGGTATTAGACTAGACCAGAGAGGCAGATCACACAATACTGATTAGCTTGTGAACAAAGTTACTCTAAGGGCAATGGAGAAATATTAAATGGCATTAAGCCCAGAGAAGCTACTGTTAGGATTTGCCCTTTAAAAAGAACACTCTGGCCCTAGCCAGCTTGGCTCAGTGGATAGAGCATCAGCCTGCAGACTGAAGGGTCCCAGGTTCAATTCCAGCCAAGAGCACATGCCTGAGTTGCAGGCTCGATCCCCAGTAGTGGATGTGCAGGAGGCAGCTGATCAATGATTCTCTCTCATCATTGATGTTTCTATCTCTCTCCTTCTCCCTTTCTCTCTGAAATCAATAAATACATTTTTTTAAAAAAATAAATAAATAAAAAGAACACTCTGGTGGTAGTGGAAGGGAGAGGAGAGAACGTGGTGGTGGAAAGCACGTAGAAGGGCTTGCAGTATCTGGAGGAACACTTAAAAGGGTGGTGATGTGAATGAGAAGCGATCTTGAGAGTTCATTGAAAATTGGAATGGTTAGGACTTCCTGGCACATTGGGTAAGGGAGACAGGAGACAGAGACTCCAAACAGCACCTAGCCTGCTGGAAAATGATTAAGCTCTGCTCAATTGAAAACACAGGTATTAAACTGTATGCTTCACCTGGTTTGAGTTAAATAACTAAATGATCTTTAAAACTAACTTATTTGGAAAAGCATGTTAACTGATGTCAAGGTGTTAGAAGTGATAGGTTCTGGACACTGGAGCTGAGGACTTTGGTTGACTAAAGTGAGGTCCATATTTTCAGGTAGGCAGTAGTTTTAAACTGTAACCTACTTGGGGGCATATGGAACAAGGAAATCTAAGCTTAGTAGTAGGTGTAAACAACTCATTCATTTAGCTTTCCCTTTTGTAAAGTAAAGGAAGCTTTCACCCTTTCCACATCAGTAGAAATGCTGCTGCTCTGGATGGATTATAAAATATAAAACACATTTAGAATTCTGTTGATGTCTTCAACAGGTTGATCCGCACATTAGACACAATCTTAAGTGGGGTCCAAAGAGGCTGTGAGGTTTTCAAGTCAGCATGGGTTTCGTTTTTACACATAGTTTTGCTTTCTCATTTCCATGAAGATGAAGGAAAATAATGAGCAAGTGTAGGAACAAGGAGAAAATAAAGTAGGGGGCCTGGATTTCTATTAAACTCTATTCAATTTTATAAAATAAAGCCTTATATTGACAAAAAATGAAACAATTTTTGGATATGCTTCTTTTTAAACTTTTCATTTATTTTTCAGTCACAGTTGACATATACAATGCTATGTTAGTTTCAAGTTTACAAGATAGTGATTAGACATTTATGCACCTTACAAAGTGAAGCGATCATCCTGGCACCACACACAGTCATTACAATAATATTGACTATATGCCCTTTGCTGTACTTTACATCCCCCTGGCTGTTTCATAACTGGCAATGTGTACTTCTCAATCCTGTCACCTTTCTCACCCATCCTCCCATCTTCCCTCCTATCTGGCAACTACAAATTTGTTCTCTGAATCTATTACTTTGTTTCTGTTTTATTTATTAATTTTCTTTTTTAGATTCCACACATAAGTGAAATCATATGGTATTTGTCTTTCTCTGTCTGACTTATTTCACTTAGCATAATATTCTCTAGGTCCATCTATGTTGTTGCAAATGGCAAGATTTCATTCTTTTTTAAAGCTAATGTTCCATTGTATATATGTACACTTTTAAAAATATTTTATTTTTAATTACAGTTGACATTGAATATAATATTACTTTCAGGTGTATAGCAGAGTAGATAGACATTTATATAGTTTATGAAATAATATCTTATAGATCTAGTTCCCCCTGGCATCATACATTGGTTACTACAATATTACTCAATATATTCCATGAGCTGTACTTTATATCCTTGTGACTATTTTGTGACTACCAATTTGTACTTCCTTTTTAAAATTATTATTATTTATTTCAGAGAGTAATGGAGAGGGAGAAATAGAAACATCAATGATGAGAGAGAATCATGGGTCGGTTGCCTCTTGTACAACCCCTACTGGGGATTGAGCCCGCAACCCAGGCATGTGCCCTTGACTGAATCGAATCTGGCTGGACCCTTCAGTCTGCAGGCAGAAGCTCTATCCACTGAACCAAACCAGCTAGGGCCCAATTTGTACTTCTTAATCCCTTCACCTTTTTCACCCAACTCCAATCTCATCTGGCAAACATCAATTTTTTCTCTGTTCTATGAGTTTGTTTCTGTTTTATTTATTTATTTTGCTTTTTAGTTTCCACATGTGAGTGAAATCTGTCCAAGTCTGACTTATTTGACTTAGCATAAAACCCTCTAGGTCCATCCATGTTGTTGTGAATGGTAAGATTTCATTCTTTTTTATGACCCAGTAATATTCCATTGTACATATGTACTATAATTCCTTTATCCAATCATCTATCAATGAACATTTAGGATGTGTCCATATCTAGGCTATCCTATCTAATAAAAGAGTAATATTCAAATTGACTGTACCTCCACTATGCCCACAAGCCACGCCCACCAGCCAATCAGGAGCAAGTATGCAAATTAGCCCAACAAAGATGGCTGCAGCCACAGAGAGAGCAGGAGACTTGGGTTTCCCAGGCAATGGAGGAAGCCAAGCTTCCTGCACACCCTGGCTGGCCCAGACCTCTGCTCAAGGCTACAAAGTTTAAATTATAGAAGATAAATAAATCCCAGATACCAGGGCCTCCACTTGGGTTGCCGGGGGGCATGGCCGGCCTGCAAACCACCACAGGCCCCTCACCCAGGCCACCCCATGTCCCAAGGGAACCCCCACCCTGATCTGGGACACCCTTCAGGGCAAACCAGACGGCCCTCACCCATGCACCAGGCCTCTATTCTATCTAATAAAATAGTAATATGCAAATTGACCATCACTCCAACACACAAGATGGCTGCCCCCATGTGGACACAAGATGGCCATCACAAGATGGCCAGCAGGGGAGAGCAGTTGGGAGGGACCAGGCCTGCAGGGGAAGGCAGTTAGGGGCAAACAGGCTGGCAGGGTAGCAGTTAGGCATCAATCAGGCTGGCAGGGGAGTGGTTATGGGCTGATCAGGCTGGCAGGCAGAAGCAGTTAGGGGCAATCAGGAAGGAAGGCAGGCAAGCAGTTGGGAGCCAGCAGTCCTGGCTTGTGAGAGGGTGCAGGATGAGCTGAGGGACACCTCCCTTTGTGCACAAATTTCATGCACTGGGCCTCTAGTAGTTTAGATAAAGGGCAGGATGCAAATTACCTGACAATTTTTAGAAATAAAAACAATTGTGTTTTATTCTATAATTTAAATAAACAAGCTGCTTATAAAAGTTTAATAAAAATTCTATATTTTAAAAATGATTATATGTACTTCTCTGGCAAGTTTTGTGTGTGAAAACTTTGTTGTTTTATTTTCACCAACAGTGCCTTAAATTTGCTACCTTATCTATCACAAAGCACCATGAGCTATGGAGGGGTATGTGGAATGCTTAAGTGTAGAATGGATTGAATAAATTGGATTTGTGGAGGAGGTTAGGGGTGATCAGGCTGGCAGGCAGACGTGGTTAGGGGCAATCAGGAAGGCAGTCAGGCAAGCAGTTGGGAGCCAGCAGTCCTCGATTGTGAGAGGGATGTCCGACTACCCATTTAGGCCCGATCCTAGGATCGGGCCTAAATGGGCAGTCAAAATCCCTTGAGGGGTTCCAGATTGGAGAGGGTGCAGGCTGGGCTGAGGGACACACACCCCCTACATGCACAAATTTCATGCACTGGGCCTCTAGTTGTAAAGAGTGCTGCAATGAATGTAAGGGTGCATACATCTTTTTGAATTGGTGCTTTGAATTTCATTGGATAAATACTCAAAATGGGATTTTCTGGATCATAGTTCTTAGGGTTTTCTTTGTGTGTATTTTTTGTTTTGTTTTGTTTTTTGAGGAACTTTCATAATGCTACACTAATTTGAAATCCCATCAACAGTGTATGAGGGTTCCTTTTTCTCCACATCTTCGCAAATACTTATTGTTTATTGATGATAGCCATTCTCAGGTGTGAGGTGATATATCATTGTGGTTTTAATTTGCCTTTCTCTGATAATTAGTGACATTTGGCATCTTTTTGTATGTCTATTGGCCATCTGTATGTCTTCTTTGGAGCAATGTCTACTCAGATCCTCTGGCCATTTTAAATTGCATTGTTTTGGGTATTTTTGGTGTTAAGTTGTAAGAGTTTTTAATAAATTTTGAATATTAACTCCTTATCTGATATAGCATTGGCAAATATCTTCTTCCAATCGGTATGTTGATGGCTTCATTTGCTATGCAAAATTATTTAGTTTGATGTAGTTTCATTTGTTTATGTTTTCTTTTGTTTCCCTTGCTTAAGGAGATATATTAGAAAAAATAATACTAATTGAAATGTCAGATAGCTTATATTTTTTTTTCTAGAAGTTTTATGGTTTGTGGTCTTACATTTAAGTCTTTAATCAATTTTAAGTTTAATTTTGTATATGGTGTAAAAATGTGGTCTGGTTTCATTTTTTTGCATGTATCTGTCTAGTTTTCCCAACATCATTTATTTAATAGACTGTCTTTTCCCCATTGTATGTTCTTGCCTCCTTTGTCATAGATTAATTGACCATATAGGCATGGGTTTATTTCTGGGCTCTCTATTCTGTTCCATTGATATATGTGTCTGTTTTTATGCCAGAACCATTCTCTTTTGATTATTATAATCTTGTGGTATAGTTTATAATCTTGTAGTAGAGTTTATAATCTTGTAGTATATCAGTAAGCATGATACCTCCAACTTTGTTGTTCTTTCTCAAGATTGCTTTGACTATTTGGGATCTTTTCTGGTTCCATATAAATTTTAAGATTATTTGTTCTAGTTCTCATTGGTATTACATTGAATCTGTAGAGTGCTTTGGATAGTATGGACATTTTAATGATGTTAATTCTTCCTATCCATGAGCAAGATATATGCTTCCATTTGTTTATATCTTCTTCATTTCTTTTTTCAATGACTTATACTTTTCCAAGTACATGTCTTTTATCTCCTTGGTTAAATGTATGCCTAGGTATTTTTAATGCAATTATAAATGAGATTTTTTAAAAGTTATCTTTCTGATTGTTTGCTATTGGTATATAAAAATGCAACCAATTTCTGAACATTAAACTGTATCCTGCTACTTTACTGAATTAATTTTTAGTTCTAATACTTTTTTGGTGAAATCTTTAGAGGTATCGTGTGATCTGAAAATAATAATGCTTTTACCTCTTCCTTCTAATTTGGATGTTTCTTATTTCTTCTTCTTGTCTGATTGCTGAGGCTAGGACTTCCAGTACCATTTTGAATAAGAGTGATGAAAGCAGCCATCCCTGTCTTTTCCTTATCTTAAGAAGGACACTTTTAGTTTGTGCCCAGTTGGAATGATATTAGCTGTTGGTTCTTTCATATATTGTCTTTATGATGTATGTTCCCCTTATTCTCATTTTGCGGTGAGTTTTTATGATAAATTGGTGCTGGGTTTGGTCAAATTAGTTTTCTACTTCTATTGAAATGATCATTTCATTTTTATCCTTCATTTTGTTTATCTGGTGTATCACGTTAATTGATTTGTGGATTTAAACCAACCTTGCATTCCATGAATAAATCTGACTTGATCATGGTGTATAATCTTAATATATTGTTTAATTCAGCTTGCTAATATTTTTTGAGGGTTTTTGCATCTTTGTTCAGCAGGAATAGCAAAATGCAACATATTCATTGTGGATCAAAATGTACAGCACTTCACATATTTTTATTGTTGGGTTTATGCCATTGAGAATAATGCAATCAAGTACCAAATTTTTGGAACCACACTGACCTGCATTTAAATTAAGATTTGCTAATAATTAAAAATTGGTCTTATTCAAATCACTTAACATCATTGAGCTCTGATTACCAAAGCTACAAATCAAACATAATAAAGGCTGCTGCAGCAGACAAAATTGATTGCCTACCCATCATCTATTATTTTCTTCATAACGAATCTCAATTTTCATCAGAAATCCACCTATTTCAATGCAGCCATGTGTTCCCAGGAAGACTGGCTCTATCATCAGTCCCAGGAGTGGGAAGAATTCTGATTGATTTAACTCAATTCTAGTGGTCCCATTGCCATTGCCAGTGTTCAATGTAGACAATAGTTTGTGAAATAATTCAGGACAATGTGACAAGAGAGGTTGTCTGCTGGGAGCTTTCAGTAAAGGTTTTTGTTTTGTTTTACTTTGTTTGGGGGAAGGTGGGTTGGTTTGTTTTTGTTTGGTTTGGTGTTGTGTGTGTGGTTTTTTGTTTGTTTGTTTGTTTTGTTTTGTGTGTGTGTTTTGACTTCTAAGAGAGTTCACAAGAAAATGTTCTTTCCTCTTTTGGACATTGTCAAGTATTTATATAATGCCTGATAGTGGGGAAGCCATCACATTATTACAAAGGGAAGCAGATTGATAACAAAGCTACACACCTAACCTAGAACAACACAGAAAAAAATGGAAAAATGTCTATTTTTATAACTGTTGTTGAGCCATTGATTTGATCAATCCTGTAGCCATCCTACCTCTGAAATTAATATGTGAGAAATAAATTACCTTATTTTTTAAGCCAGTTTGGATTCTGTTAATTGAAACTGAAACTATTTTTGCAGAATGAGCAATAACAAGTGAAAAGTACTGGACACCCAATAGTAGCTATTATTATTAATTTACCTTTTTCTCATAGTCACTTTTTCATTTTCTTTATCTCTTTACCTGACAATTTGAAACCATCAGGAAACATGTGGTTTCTTATTTCTTTCTATATTTTTCTACATACCTATAGCAGTGGCTGTCAACAGTAAGTGCTCATAAACATTGTCAAATGGAAACATATTTGAATCTAAGCCTCCTCATATACTGTAAGGTCTGTAATGACCTAGAGTGGCCAGATTTCATTAGCAAAGAAAAATAATGTTTTATAAATAATAGTATGAGCAAAATCAATGTGATTTTCATTTTAAAGAATGATACATTTTTTTCATTTAAAAGGAAAAAATATATTTCCATTGAACTGAGTTTTAAATGCTGAGCAAAATAATTTTAAAAAACTGACATTTTTAAAGCACTAAGAAAAAGAAACTAAGATGAAAAAATTTTTTTAAAAGATGACAATGTCTTTGTAAGATCAAACTGTGTTTTTAATAAAAGTTGATAAACATTTTGATAAATAAACTTAAAAAATGCATTCAACGGTTGACTAAAGTACCATCCTTAAGCTTACATGCAAATTTCTGAGTAGGTGCCTAAGCCTTGTATGTTTATATGCTCCCTCTTTCATTAAATAATTTTGCTCTTTCTCTGGCTCCATAAGTCTCTTTGGATCTCAATATGTAACACAAAAGTTTTAAAAAGTGATGTAATAGGAACTGACACAATTATTTTTACCAATTAGCAGATGTGACCAGGCTCATAAAAACTTTTTTTCCAATAAGGCCAGATACCAATTTATCTTTTTTTATGTTTAGCTTAAGATTCTTGAATGAATATTAATCCTATCTAATAAGGAGGGGATATGCTAATTGACTGCCCCACTCTCAAAGTTGGCAGCACCCACAGCCACAAGATGGTAATGCCCAGTCCCCTCAGCCCTTGCCATGTGCCTGCCTCTGGAGTCCCCCAATCCCTGCAGCCCCACAGCCGCCCAGGGCCACCCCAAGGTGCAGGTAAGCCTCGGATGGAGGCTGCCCAGCTACCCAGGGCCACCTGAGGATCAGGTAACCAGGACCAGCCGAGGCTTGCGCTGACAGCAGTTGCAGCAGGAGAGGCGTGATGGGGTGTCACCTTCCCCTGATTGCAAGGTTGCCTCCCACCCCTGAGGGCTCCCGAACTGTGAAAGGGGGCAAGCCGAGCTGAAGGACTCCCCCTCCAGTGCATGAATTTTCATGCACCGGGCCTCTAAAGTTATATTAAAAAAAATCCTGTTACTGTAAAGTTGAATGTTGTGTTGAAAAGAGAAACTTGAAGAAAAGGAGGAGACCTACAAATAGTCTTATTGCGGACAAAAACCAAGCTAATACTATTTTATATCACTGTAGCACAGAAATGTATGTGTTGTATTTTTTCACTAATCACTAACTAATATTATATCACAATAGTAGTTTTGAAAACAATGTTCTTATGAGAATAACAGAAATCATGATTATTTTCATATGACATTGATATCACTGCTTATATCTCAAGATATTGTTTATTATTATCTCATCATCAGTTATTCAATGTCTTTGTATTATTTAATTTATTGATAAAGATGAACATATAACAATTTTAACAATATTGTGATAAGTGTGTGCAACTGGTTTCCTTATGATCCTGTAAATTTAATTTTATGCATTTAAAATACTATTTTGAGAACCATAGGCTTCACAGGTTTCTGGTGAAGGAACTTTGACCTAAAAAATCCAAATGGGCAGAACACTTCCAGAAATCGAAAAGCAAGGGGCAGGGGCCTGGGTGAACCCTACCTCTACCAACATATAACATGCTACTTATTTCATGTCAAACAACATATAACATGCTACTTACTTCATGTCAAACAAGATATAACATGCTACTTATTTCATGTCAAACAACAAAAATTAAAGTCTGTGATTGCATTACCAAAAAAAGTTCTTTCAAAAAAAAAAAGCGTACATTTTTAGTAATCAATTTTACATGTTTTTCTTTTTAGACCATTTGAATCATTTTTTAAATTAAATATAGTTGGTATACAATATTGTGTTAGTTTCAGGTATACAATATAGTGATCTAACAGTTTTTAAACCTTGCATTATGACCCTAAATATTCTAAGCTTATTTCAAAAAAGTTGATTATGTAGAATTTATATCCACCAAGGTAACTCTACCTTCAAAAATTTTAAAACAAAAGTGCTATGACAAAATT
This sequence comes from Corynorhinus townsendii, assembly GCA_026230045.1. Lineage (NCBI taxonomy): Eukaryota > Metazoa > Chordata > Mammalia > Chiroptera > Vespertilionidae > Corynorhinus > Corynorhinus townsendii. The sequence continues at coordinate 57,073,176 of JAPDVU010000006.1, read as the reverse complement.
TAAATTCTGTTGTATAATCAAGGAAAGGTATTCTTTTCTTTATTTGAAAAATTATAGATAGATAGATAGATAGATAGATAGATAGATAGATAGATGTGTATAGAGATGTATGTGTGATATATACCTATATCATCAAGTACATAGTTTTAAATATTTGTACATTATTAAATAAACATTTGATATGCTATTATACTGGAAATGAATTTTGGTAATTTGTCAAATTATTAGATGCTTTAAAAGAGTTATTGCTCAAAGAGAAAAATTCATCCCAATACAAAATTTTAATTATAAAAAAATTAAAATACATACAGATACAAAATACTCTCACATAAAAAAGTCACAAGTTGAGACAACCAAGATGGAGTTGTAAGTAAATGCCAGTTCTCACCACCTCCCAGAACTATATCAAAATTACAACTGTAATACAGAACAACCATCATTCAGAACTGCTTGAAAACTGCCTGAATGGAAGTCCTACAACTAGAGAAATAAAGAAGAAGGCACACTGAGACTGTTGGAGGGGCGGAGTTGCAGAATAGGCTGATCTGACATCCACGTGTGGCATGTTTTTAATTGAGAGGGATAGCCTGAATGAGGAGGACTTCCGTGAGGAGCAAGGGGTCCTAGCCTCACACCAGATCCGCAGCCAGGGATTCCAGAGCTGGGAAGAGAAGTCCCCATAACTTCAGGCTGTAAAATCCAGTGGGGATTGTGGCTAAGTGACACAGAGGCTGCTGGCCTCTTAAAGGGCCTGAGCATGAGCTCAAAAGTCCCACTTCCTTTGAACTCCTGCACTGGGCAGCAGCTTTAGGGAAATCTTGGGACATATGGGGAGGAACTGGACTGTCTGGCATTGGGGAAGGAACTTGGGAGTGGCTTTCTCCCAGACAGGGGTGCTCACAAGGGTCATTGTTCCTATCTGGGACCACCCCTGTTGCAGAGCTGACTGGCAGCCATACCTAAATTTCCATCAACATGGTCCACACTGTTCCTTCATCCCTGGTGTTTCTCTGTGTCCCCATCCCATCCAATTTGCAGCCACAACCAAGCTGTTTGCCACAAATTTTCCATATGAATGGCCTGTCCAGGATCAGCTTCAGACTTTGCTAAAATCTCTAAAACAACCAGCAGCTGCTGTCAGCATGACCCAAACCCATCAATAAAAGACCCAAAACCCAACACTAACACCAGTCTGTTTTGCTTCACAGCTGTGCCTCACCTGGGCACTTCTAAAACCAATATAAAAAGTAGCCATCTGCAGATCTCTCTGTAGCTCCTGCAACGTGGCCCCAGGAAGAGCCTGACTGCAGCTCCCTGGAGGCCCCAGAGCCAGTGCACCCAGTGGACAGCTTCAGATCACACCAGATTACAACTCTATGCATCCACAATTGACACACTCTAGTAGCTGACTCATTGAGCATCAAGCTCCTCTGAAGTAAGTCCTGCTCTATAGGGATTTCTCCTGCACAGCAGCTCTCCCACTATAGTTGCAGCTGGTCCTCACAGCCAATTGACCTGGAGGTCAATTCCTCCCAGTGATGCCAACAACAATCAAGGTTCAACTACATGAGTAGTGTGCACACAGCCCACACAGGGGCACAACTGGAGTACCCAGCTCAGGTAACTGGGGAGGCTGAAGCACTGGGCCCTAAAGCACACCTACTATATAAAGCTACTCTACCAACTCCAGGAGACATAGCAGATCTACCTAATACATTTTACAAACACAGGGCAGCAACAAAAATGTGAGACAAAGAACATGTCACAAATGAAAGAAATGGAAGCAAGCAAACTACTGGATAGAGTTCAAAACAATGGTTATAAGGTTACTCAAGGATCTTAATGAGAGCTTCAAGGGACTTAATGTGACCTTCAAGGGACATAGTGAGACTTTCAAGGATCTTTGTGAGACTTTCAAAGTCATGAAAAAGGTCCAGTCAGAAGTAAAGGATACACTAACTGAAATAAATAATAATTTATAGGGACTCAACAGCAGAGTAGAGGATGCTAAGAAACAAATAGATGATTTGGAATATGAGGAAGCAAAAAACACCCAATCAGAAGAGCAAAAAAAGAAAAAAAAATGAAGATAGTGTAAGGAGCCTCTGGGACAACATCAAGTGTACTAACATTCTCATTATTGGGGTGTCAGAAAGAGAAGAGAGAGAGCAGGTTATTGAAAACCTATTTGAAGAAATAATGACAGAAAAATCCCCGTACCTGTTGAAAGAAATAGACTTACAAGTCCAGGAAGCACAGAGAGTCCCAAACAAGAGGAACCCAAAGAGGCTCACACCAAGACACATCATAATTAAAATGTCAAAGGTTAAAGACAAAGAGAGAATCTTAAAAGAATCAAGCAAAAGGCAGTTAGTTACCTGCAAGGGAGCATCCATATGACTGTCAGCTGATTTCTCAACAGAAACTATGCAGGTCCTCCGTTTCTGTACTCTGGGTGACTCAGAGAGGGAAGAGTTTCAGCCAGCACACTTCTCACAGCAAGTATCATTGTGCTGACTGGCAAAGACACAGGAGAAGTAGATGTCCACACCCACAGACCCTGGAGTGATGCCCCACCCAGGGCCTTCACCAGGGCCTGGACCCTCTCCTGGACCAATTCTTGGACCTAGTCCGGGACCTGGGTCATCCCCAGGTTTCATCCACAGTATGATAGGGCCAAGTCCTGGACCTCCAAGTGTCTCACACCCTATGCCTATGATGGGGTCTACTGACTTCCCACAGGAAGGCATGCATCAGATGCACAAGCCCATGGATGGCATGCATGACAAGGGGATTGTAGAAGACATCCACTGCAGGTCCATGAAGGGCACTGGTTTGCAACCACCTTCCCAGGGATGGGCCCGCCCCAGAGTCTGATGGATCAACACAGCTAAGGCTATATGTCACCACACCCATCTCCCTTGGGAGCTGCAGAGCATATCTCCAGCCCTATGTCGTTGGGAGGCGGCCCTACCCCACTCAGATGCCACCGAAACAGCCAGGGCCCCTCATCCCTGGCAATCCGCAGGAGATGAACCAGCCCAACAGAGGTCCCTCGCCTTTCAGTCCTGTCCTGCTGCATCAGCTTCAGGCTCAGATTTTATCTTACAAAATGCTGGCCCTGGGCCAGCACCTCCCCGAAACGCTGCAGCTCGCAGTCCAGGAGAAAAGGACATTGCTTGGAATGCAGCAGCAGCAGCAGCCACTGCTGCCGCAGCAGCCACAACAGGCCCTTGTTAACTTCAACAGACCATCTGGTAGGTTAATATGCAACCACATGAATCATGTGATGGTCCAACTCAGAGGAGAAAGACTGCTGGTGGCACAGAAGCACTGGGCTGGTAGAAGCCCAGGGCTGTCTTAGCCTTTCACTGTACCAGGCCAGCCAGTTCCCTTGCCTTGCTTTATTTAGTTGGCCCAGATTCCTGGTCTTTTCTGCTGTTTGAGCTTCTCAACCACTGGGACTCTGGTGCAAGCTGTAGACCTAGGCAAAAGGCACCATCTCCCATGATTTTGCATTCTCTTTCAAGAGGTGCAAGATTTGCGGAAGCCCATCCACCAACCCCAGCTAAAGAACTCTGCACCCAGTGCCTTCCATCACTAAAAATGTATTCCTTGAATCCGTTCCTCTTGAGTCATTTTATGCCCCTTGATTGATTTCTTTCTATCTCTTTTCGTTGTGAAAAGCATTTGTGGAGGCTTCCAAGACATACCTGCAGTGAAATCATTGTCAAATAGAAAGTCAGAAACAAAGGGAAATGAAAGTCCAGGTCAAGCATGTAGGGGCCACAGGAGGTCTCATGGTTACTGCATCTGAGCATCCAAGATGACAGTGTCCAGACAGGAAAGGAGACAGGATCAAGCACCTAATTCTCACTATTTGGAAGGAAGTTGCTCACCAGTTCACAGAGGACACAGGCCCTTTTGTAGCTTGAGAGTAAAAAGTGGATTTGCTAGGTGGAATTTATTATTATTATTATTTTAGTCATCATTTGAGGATATATTTTTATTGATTTTAAAAAGGGAGATAGAGAAACATGGATGTAAGAGAGAAAACATTGATTGGTTGCCTCCTGTAAGTGCCCAGATCAAGAATTGAACCTGAAACCTTGGTATATGCCCTGACCAGGAATTGAACTCACAACCTTTTGGTGTACAAATGATGCTCCAATCAGCTGGGCCACCTGACCAGGGCTGGCATTGTTTCAAATGATGTTATGACTGTAAGTGGTGCTACATGATTGAGGTATCGATGACATTTGTTCATCATAAATGGAGTAACAGAATCCACATGGCCTAGTTCTTATGTATCCTGGAATCAAAGTCGAGGCGATGACATATGTCATGTGTTAAGATGAGATAGTCTTTGTATGGCCTTCTGGTGGTCTGACTTCATCTCACTGGTAGAATTCAGAGCTACCAGGGGCTATAGGATGCCCTTCCATGAATGTTGTTTTCTCTGGAAGGTTAAAGGATGAAGTTCCAGTTGTCTGAATATATTTGAACATAACAAATATTTCCTGTCCTAATAAACACAATCCTATGCATTTTCTGGATCATTTCCAGAAAGAAAGAAAAAAGAAAGAAACTATGCAGGCCCGAAGGGAGTGGTAAGAATAGTAAGAACCTACAACCAAGATTAGATTACTCTATCCAGCAAAAGTATAATTTAGAATTGAAAGTCAGATAAAGAACTTCATAAACAAGAAAAAGCTAAAGGAGTTCATCACCATGAAACCAATATTACATGAAATGTTGAAGGGTATTCTTTAAGAGGAGAAAGAAAAAAGATTTTAAAAAATATGAACAATGAAATGTCAATAAATATCTATGAATAATTGAATCCAAAAATTAAAATCTATATATATAAAACCCTAATATGCAAATAGACCGAATGGTGGAACAACCGAACAACTGGTCACTATGACATGTGCTGACCACCAGGGGGCATGCACGGAACATGGCGGGCATCAGCAGCAGGCAGCAGAGCATGGAACATGGAGGGCGTTGGCCACAGCACGATGGTGCAGCAGGTAAGTGGGGAGCTAGACCAAGGCACTGGTCGCTGTCATCGGGGTGAGCCTCTCGTGGTTATTGAAAATTCTTTACTCCTGCACGCCACAGTCCCACCTGGCACTCGCACCTGCTGCCAGCACTGGCCCTGCTCACACCCTCTGCCGGCACCCAGAGCCAGCCCCAATCGCTCAGTGCCATCGGTGGGTGCGAGTGGTGGCTGCCAGCCCCGATTGCCCCTCAGGGCTGCTCCATCTCCCCCTGTTCCTAAGGGGCAATTGGGGCCGGCAGCTGCCTCTTGTACCCACTGCCAGCAACAGCCCTGCTCACACCCGCAGTCATTGCCAGAGCTGCCACTTGCACCTGCTGCTAGTACCCAGCTCTGGTCCCGACTGCTCAGCACCATCAGTGGGTGCAAGCAGCAGCTGTTGGCCTCAATCGCCCCTGAGGGCTTCTCCACCTCCTCCTGCTCCTGAGGGGCAATTAGGGCAGAGGCCACCACTTGCACCCACTGCAGGCGCCGGCCCCAATCGCTCCACAGCATCAGTGGGTGCAAGCAGGGCTGGCACCGTCAGCACATGGGAGCAGCAGCGGCAGTGGCAGCGGCAGCGCATGGGGCTGCAGGCAGACAGGGGACCAGGGGCCATGGCAGGAGGGCCAGGCAGGGGCATGGAGGATGGGCCGAGATCTGCCCCTGTACCCACCGCAGCCTCGCTACCCACTGTTCCTTTCAAGGTGCACGAATTCATGCACTGGGCTCCTAGTGATTAAATTAAAAAATCTAATTAACAAAATAAACGGATGAATAAAATAGAATCAAAGGCATGAAAACATGGAACAGACTGAGGATTCTCAGAAGGAAGGGGTGAAGGGGTTGCCGGAAGAGATTAACCAAAATTCCTAAGTGCATATATGCATTACTTATGAACACAGACAACAGGGTGGTGAAGGCCTGGGGTGGGGAGGGAACAGGTGGAGGGGGCAATGGTTGGAAAAAGGGAGGATATCTGTAATACTTTCAACAAGTGTTTTTTTTTTAAATCACAGGTTTATGAATTTTTTTCTCAATGCTTCTCAAACAGAAGGAGTCTGACACACATAACTTGAATTCACTCTGCAATAGCTTCCAAGTTGACCCTTACTGCTGTTAACAGTGATTAACAGTAAGTTACAGTAATTGGTCTTACTAAATGTCTGGCACAGTGTTTAAAGGTCTATCAAGGGGAACAAGGCAAGCAGAATAACAACACTCAGTGGCTCCAGTCTAGTAATGTAGGTATGCTTATCACAAATAATTGGTTAAATGCAATTGTTTCCAATAGTATGAAAGAAAATCTTAGGGTGTATTATCTCAATTCTTGCAAGTTTGTGAGATATGTGCTATTATTTTCATTTTGTAAAAACAACAACAGAAAAAACTTGAATTCGGAGAGATAAAGTCACATGCCTCTTGTTTTAAGGGGGCCACAGAGTGCTACCAGCGCAAAAGGAGAGTTTAAAATACACAAAATTAATCATAAAGTAATAACATCTTATACATTAATGTTTGCCTTCTTTAGATAAGAGCTAAACATTAAATAAATGTTTATTAACATTTAAAACAATTATGTCTTGTATATGATAAGTAAAAGTTAACAAATGACTCAAAATAAAACATCAAATAAAATTTAAGAGATGAAGGGTGGGAGAACAGAAAGTATTGCATTCCTGTGTTCTTCCAGGAAGTCAAAGACAATATCTCAGACTATACATCTTGGAAGAAAGCTAGGTTCAGTCTTGGTTAAAAACAAACAAACAAAAAAAAAAAAACTTAGCACTTTATTGAATGATATTCATAATTGGAAAGTCTGTGCATGTGTGCAGGTGGGGATATTTGGAAATCTCTATACCTCCCTCTCAATATTGTTACAGACCTAAATAGGCTTTAAAAGTGTCTTTAAATTTGTTTAAACAATAAGTAATAAATATAAGGGAAATATTATATAGTATTCAATATTTGATGAGCATCTACTATATGAGTAACAAATACATTGCATCTTCTTTAATATAATAGTTTTATTGAGATATAATTCATATAACATACAATTAATATAATAGTTTTATTGAGATATAATTCATATAACATACAATTTAAAGTGTACAACTCAGTGATTTTTATATATTTTATTGACATATAAATGATATACAATATCCTATTCATTTCATGTGTACATCATAATGATAGTTATATACATTACAAAATGATCCCCACGATAAGTCTAGTTAGCATATGTGACAGTTATTACAATACTAGAGGCCCAGTGCATTAAAATTCATGCACTGGAGGGGGGATCCCTCAGCCCGGCCTGCCCCCTCTCACATTCTGGGAGCCCTCAGGGGCGGGAGGCAACCTGGCAATCAAGGGAAGGCGACACCCCATCACACCTCTGCTGCTGCCACTGCCGGTAGAGCAGGCCTTGGCCGGCCCTGGTTACCTGAGCCTCGGGTGGCCCTGGGCGGCTGGGCGACTAGGCAGCTGCCATTCGAGGCTTGCCTGCACCTTAGGCCAGCCCTGGGCAGCCACCATCTGAGGCTTGCCTGCGCCTCAGGCCAGCCCTGGTCAGCCACCATCCGAGGCTTGCCTGTGCCTCAGGCCAGCCCTGGGCAGCTGGGGGGCTGAGGGGACTGGGGGACTCTGGAGGCAGGTGCATGGAGCGGCTGGACCCACTTGGGGGCGGGCCGGGCCGTGCTGCACACCTGCCACCCCAGCAGGGCTGAGGGGACTGGGCACTGCCATCCTGTGACTATGCGCACTGCCATCTTTGAGGGCGTGGCAGTAAATTAGCATATTTCCTCCTTATTGGCTGTGGGTGTCGCCATCTTTGTGAGAGCATGATGGTCAATTAGCATATTCCCTCTTTATTAGATAGGACTAGTAGCCCTGCACACGAATCTGTGTGCCAGTAGCTCACCAGTAGCTCTCTGCCCACTGCCCCCCCCTCCTATAGATTCCTCCGCTCTCCCCACCCCCTTCAAGGCTTGCTGCCCTGCCTCCTCCTGTAGATCTCCACTGCCCACTTGTAGCTTGCTGCTCCACCCTTCTGCTGATCCGTGATCCGTCATTATGCGGTCAGTCGTTACACTTCACAGAGTAATGACCATTTGCATATTACATCTTTATTATATAGTATTATCGACTACTAGTATATTCCCTCTGCTGTACATCCTCATGACTTATCTATTCTATAACTGGAAGTATACATTGCATCTTGAACTATTTGATTCTAATCTGTTTTCAGTGGCTCTTAGGAGTGTTGTGTTAATGAAGATTTGGAGTGGGGTAAGGGTAGCAACACTGTCATCAGTGCCAGAGGGGATGACTGTAAGTTTGCCAAAGATTGGCCATTCTTGGCCCCTGAGGTTTCCAGACTGTGCTGAGGATATTGTCCCTTCCCAGGAGAGTCTCAGGGTATGGTGGAAGATCATGTCAAAGGAACAGAAAAAGCATACTACACTGTGGCAAGTATAGGAACAGAGCTGTGTTCAAGATTTTGTATTGGTCCAGAGAAGCGAGATAGGTATGCTGCTTGAGTAAATTAGTAACTCTACTTATTAGTTATAATAATAAAAGTAACATGTACATATATTGCATGCTTACAATTTGCCCAGCACTGTCCTAAGCACGTACACGTTTTAAATCACTGAATTTTCTCAAAATTCATGAGATGGTTGCTACTATTAACTTGTGTGCAGATGCCCTAGATGTTAATTATTAAAATACTAGCGGCCCGGTGCACAAAATTCATGCAATCGGGTGGGGGGGGTCTCCTCAGCTCGGCCTGCACCCGCTCACAGTCCGGGAGCCCTTGGGGGACATCCTTAGTGCTGCCATAGAAGTGGGAGAGGCTCCCTCCACTGCCGCTCCGCTTGCCAGCCGTGAGGCCGACTTCTGGCTGAGCAGCTCTCCCCCTGTGGGAGCACACTGACCACCAGGGGGCAGCACCTGGGTCGAGTGTCTGCCCCCTGGTGGTCAGTGCACATCATAGTGATCAGTCATTCCACCATTGGGTCAATTTGCATATTACCTTTTTATTACATAGGATGTGAAAAAATACTCTTTTGCACTGGGTGTGTTTCCTAAAGAGATAAGTAAAATTACTTCAAGTGCTAAGGCTGGTGTTTTTCAGTGGTTAAAGCATCCTAGATTTGATTCCCAGTCAAGGGAACATGCCTAAATTGCAGGTTTGATCCCTGGTTGGGCCACAGGAGGCAACCAATCTGATGTGTCTCTCTCACATAGATGTTTCTCTCTCCTCCTCCCTCCCTCATATGAGGATTAACAACAACAAAATTACTTCAAAAATATTATTTTCCGTAGTGAAAAACAAATAATTTGGAACCACAGTAATTTAAGTTTAACCCACATAATATTGTCAGTGAAACTTCACAATGGAATACTACGCTGCAGTAAAAAAGAAGGAATTCTTACCTTTTGCAACAACATGGATGGAGATGGAAAGCATTATGCTCAGTGAAATAAGCCAGGCAGAGAAAGATAAATATCACATGATCTCACTCATTTGTGGAATATAATGAACAACATAAACTGATGAACAAAAACAGATCCAGAGACAGAGAAACATCAATCAGAATGTCAAACCTCAGGGAAGGTAGGAGAGGGTGGGGGTAAGGGGGAGAGATCAACCAAAGGACTTATATGCATGCATGTAAGCCTAATCAATGGACACAGACAACAGGGCTGTGGGGGCATGAATGGGAGGTGGGGGGTAATGGGGGAATAAGGACACATTTGTAATATTTTAATCAATAAAGAAATAAATTAAAAAAAAAGAAACTTCAAAAACATGGCTCAACTATACCACTTACATTTATTCTTATTTGTTTATTTATCTTTATTTTTGAAAGTATTACAGATGTCTCCTTTTTTCCCCATTGACCCCTTCTCACCCCACTCCCTCCCAAGGCCTTCACTGCACTATCATCTGTGTCCATGGCTTTTGCAGCCCCTCTCTTCCCTCTGAGGTTGGTCAGTCTGTTCTGCTTACTCTTGATGTTTCTCAATCTTCAAGGAATTATTTTTTGTTTTTATTTTTGCTTTTGTTTTTAGAAAAGTTAGTAAAGTTTGGCAGAAAATAGATGAAGAGTCTAATACAAATTTTGATAGTTTAAAATTTGGAATCAGATTAACTTCACTCTATAAATAATTTCAAGGCAGGATTACAGAGATAAATCATAATAATTAACAAGTACAAATATCCTGACCTTGTCACTTTTCCTGCTAGTTACTGTTCATCAAGACTGTCCTAATTAGATAAAAACTATATATTAAGCTTTCATGGAATTTTAACTAGAACATGGTAATAGTTTCAAGAGTTATTCTCATGAAAAACAATCTAATTGGGCTTTAATACCAAGTTTTTGTCAGGATTTTTAAAAGCCACTAGCCATGCCCAGCTGGTGTGCTCAATGGTTTGAGTGTGGACCCCTGCACTGGGAGGTCACCGGTTCAATTCCCAGTCAGGGCACATGCTCCGGTTGCCAGCTCGAATCAATGTTGATGTTTCTCTCTCATTGATGTTTCTATCTCTCTATCTCACTTTCTCTCTCTAAAATAAATAAAAACATATTCTTTAAAAACAAATTTTAAAGCCACTAGCCAGTATCTCTATCACCCAAAAATATGTAATGCTCTTTTGTTTGAGGATGGGATGGCGGGAAGACTAAAGATCAGGGGTCAGAAGTAGAGTTAATATAGTCTTGTAAGACTATTGATAGCACATATATTGAGTGATTTATTTTTGACATGTTACACATTTAAAAAATACATTATTTACTCCCCACCCAAATATAACAGCTGTTAACATTTGGCCATAGTTGCCTCAGATCCTTCTTTTTTTCTTTTTAAGAAAGTGGCAGATTCATTTACTTTACATACTCTTTATTTTATTTCTCTATTTGAAACTCAGATTTTAACTTGAAATGTAGACATCCAAACCCCAGCACTTACTGTGGTTACAGCTATCAGAGTCTGATCCCACCTCACTCCCTTCCACCTGCAATCAGCACTGGGTGGTGATACAGTGATGCCCTTTAGGTACTGGGGAGGAGATACTGTCAGTGACACATGGGAGATTTGAACTCACCTCTGCCTGTCTTCAAGGTACTTATTCTTTGCACATGTCTAGAGTGCCCAGGAAGAATAATGAGAGCCCTGATGTGTCACTGACAGTCTCTCCTCCCCAGAACCTTAAGGGCACCACTGTATCACCATCCAGTACTGATTGCAGGTGGAAGCGAGTGAGGTGGGGTCAGACTCTGATACTGTAACCACAGTAAGTGCTGGGGTTTGGATGTCTACATTTCAAGTAAACATCCCGTCTTGGCTTCCACCAAATCCAGGCCCTACTCATTCCGCCATTATTGAGAGGTTAGTATCTGCCAGAACGTGCACTGCAAACACAGACCAACCAAAAGCAAGCAGTCAGAGCTTTGCTTGGTCTGACATGGCTTCTGTAAACCTGCTCCCGTGTCCTCCTCCTAACGAAGCTGACTCACAGGCATTCCTGCCACAGCACAACTTATGCTCCCAGCCACCCAGTGCTGAGCCAGTGTCAATATCATGGAGTCTATGGTTTAAATTATTTATCATCCCAAAAACCATGGGAGGAGAGAATCCTACTGAAGTTCCCAAGCCAATAATCTAAACCTTTGGTGATTGGGATGCATTTTTCAACTGCTTCTTCAGCCTCCTGCTCCATTTTGTCTTGTTCCCAGAGCTAACCTTGGTGACAGGTCTCCCTGGGACACCCATGGGTTATAAGACTCATCTTTCCCCCTTTTGTAAATTTCATATTGGTGAGACCATGATGCAGATTCATTTCCTCTACAAACATTTACTGAGCTTGGCTCTTTCCTGGCACTATTCTAGGCAATGTGAAAGGACTAAACAAAATAGTATAATATCTGTATTTTAGTGGAGAATGGCAGGCAAGAAGCAAACAAATAAGTGTCTAGTATGTCTTGTGATGAACGTGCTAAGGCATGGAGGCAGGGTGTAAACAGGGCAGTCAAGGAAGGCTTCTCTGGTAATGCCCCAGCAGGGACCAGAATGAAATGAGGGCAAGAGCCACGTTTATATCAAGAGGGAGAGAATTTCTGGCATGGGAAATAGCCATTGCAAAGTCTGAGTCACAAAGATCTTTGCCATATTCAAGCCCAGTGAGGTAGAATGAGCCAGCCTGAGGCCAGAGAGGATCAGAGTAGGGTCATAGAAGGTTTTAAATTTTAGTTAGAGAGGAAAGAGAAATAATAAGCATGTGTAAGGAACATGGTTGCATATTTTAGGTTGCATGGATAGGAGATGTGGCCATTGGGGAATGTGGTGGCAGAAGACATCTTCTTGAGTGGGTGTCTGTCCAGGTGGGCTTTCATTCCAAGACAGCACTGGCCATGTGCGATGGATTGGGTGTTAAAGTAGATTAAGGAGCCACCCATGCTGGAATCACTCAAAAAGCTATTTGTGCTGAATATTTAATGAGATCCCCCTAAGACATAGTGACCCAGAACATTTGGGATTGAGGCGAAAGGATGTGCATTTCAAACAAGGTGCATATGATGACTTACATATGCAAGAATTTTGAACAACTCCTAGAGTCAGGGAAAGCTTTGCAGAGAAGAGAATTCATTAACTGAGTTCAAAGACAAGAAAGAGGTAGCTTGTGGGTGAGGGACAGAGAGCATGGATAGAGGATCCCTCGGGGAGAGGAGCCATCATGGGTACATACTGAGAGACAAAAACTATCAGCCAACATGTTGATTCCTGTATTTGGTTTGAAGTAAGTGGAACAGCTTTTCTTTTGAACTTTAACCCTGTGCCAGGCATACATATGGTCTCATTTTATTATTCCAGTTACTGTGAGCGAGACTCTGAGGGAGGGAAGGGCCTCTCCAAGCTTCCTTGGCTAGAGAACGGTGAAGGCAGAATTCAAGCAGTCATGGTTTAACTTTGAATCGTGCAATCTTAACTGTTAGACTGAGGAGAGTCTAATAATGAAGTCCTAGAGACAACAGGACAGATCAGGAGGTGTTTGAATGCCTTGCTATAAGCCAAAGAGTTTTAATGTTGACACAGAATCCATGGCGGGGAGGCTCTTTGAAGAAGTTTATACAAGAGAGTGCCAAGACCAGATGTGAGTTTGGGCAGTGACCTCTGGCTGCAGGAATATATGGAAGAAGTAGTAATACAGAGACAGTGCCTCCACTCAGCTCCTTTAGAAAGCAGAGCCTGAGGCAATGGTAAAAGTGTCCATATCACATTTGAGAGGTGCATACCTAGAGAGGTGAAGGTGCAGAAATACGGTTAGTGTTATAGGCTCAATAATGGCCACCCAGAGTTACCAGGTTCTAATCCCTGGGGCCTGGGAATATTACCTTGTAAGAAAAGAGGGTCTTTGCAGATGTGATTAAGTTAAGGATATTGAGCTGTGGAGATGAACTTGGATTACCTAGGTGGGCCCTACACTCAATCATAAGTGCTTCCTTGTAAGAGAGAGGCAGAAGGAGATGTAACACACATAGAAGGGAAGAAGGTGTTGTGACCATGGGGGCAGGGATGGGAGTGAAGCCGTCATGAGTTGAGAAAAGCTGGAGCCACCGCAACTAAGAGAATCAAGAGATGGATGCTCTCCTAGAGCCTCCACAGGGAGTAAAGCCCAGCTAACACCTTGACGTTGTGCCAATGAAGCTGATTTCACACGTCCAGCTTTCAGAACTGTGAGAGAATACATTTATGTTGTTTCAAGGTTATAATTTTTGGTGGCAGCCAGAAGAGGCTATGCACTGGAAAGAAAGGATGCAGAACAATATGATATAATGCATTATGATGCCTTACTATGCTGGTCACCACTCCACAAAGAGCAACATCACGACATAGCATGGGTTGGCAGGTGGAGTTGTGCAGCCTGAGGAACTTCTGAAGAAACAGGACTCTAAAGTAGCCCATAAAAGGAAAAGGGGTGGGACATTTATCTGCTGATTGCATCACCCAATCCCTGGGAACTACTCAGGAAACTCCATTCCAGACCCTATGTAAATGCAGAAATGGAGGAGCTACTTAATGATGCAACTAGAACTCAGCATGTATTTCAAGAGACCCATGCAAATCTGAGCCTTCAACTTTGATTCTAAGTGGACTGGGATCTCACCAAGGATGCAGAAAAAGGCAATGGTGGAGTGATGCATTTGGCAAGAATATTGTCAAGGGAACCTGAGAAGGGGCACAAGAATTGAATGTAAAACAGGGGATAAAGATGAAATTACATATTCAGGAATGTGTAGGAGATAAAGTCAAGAGGACTTTCTGACAAGTTTGCTGTATAAAATTGACGTTGATCAAATGAGCATTGGAATCAAACAGATTTCACCTTAAATATACCACTCATTCTATATGAGATCAAGGATAATTTGATTTCTTAGAGTCTCAATATCTTCGCATCTGTGAAATGGAAAGAATAATATGCACTTTTAATGGTTCCAATGAAAGATTATATGTAAAGCATTTATCACAGTGTTTGGCCTGCAGCACAAATAAAAAATTGAAATGGTGCTCATTGCTGTCATTATTGCATAGAGTGAAGAAGCAGAGGAAAGGATGGGAGAGGACGTTCAGGAATCTGGCTTGGGCAACTGAGAGGACATTTGGAAGGGGAGAAAACTTGACAAAGTAAAAAAATGAGGCATCTATATAGTGATGAACTTCTCAGAGCAGCATCATTGTTTTGCTTGATCACCCGGACCACTCAGACGAGGAGAAAGGACCTATTTATTGAGCCTCAGCTATGTGTAAGACACTAGCTTGTTTCTTTACATGTGCTATTTCATTGGTCTTTATAATAAACCTTTTATTTTGGATGTTTTACTATGTTATACAGAAGCAGAATCTGAGGCATAGGGAACATAAGTAATTTTACTAAGGTCACTCATTTATGAATTGGTAGAATTAGAGATGTCAACCTAAATCCCTCTTACTCCAAAACTTGTATTCTCACTACTTCCCCATGGCCTACCATATTCTCCACACAAGCTTAAGTGTACATAGAAAACACATTCCAAACACAAGTATATTATTCTTGGATTTTCTGTACATGCAACATATAAAGGCATTTACTAAAATGATATTGCAACTGACAATATCAAGTACTGATAACAACACAGAGCAAATGGAAATCTTGTACACTGATAAATGGATGTATAGATGGGAGTGATTTGGGGAAAGTGATAAGCAGTATCTGATTAAAGCTAAATTATGCCCATTCTACCACCCAGAAATTCTGCTCTTAGGTTTATGCCCAGTATAAATGAGTGTGTATGTCTCTTTTACAAAACATGCATAACAGTATTTAAAGCAGCTTTATTCAAAATGGCCAATCATTAGAAACAGACTCAATGTCACCCAACAATAAAACGGGTAAATAAATTGTGTCTTGCAATGGAATACAATACAGAATGAATTACTGGTACATATAAAAACATAAATAAATCTTAAAGACATGATGTTGAACAAGTAAAGTTAAATATAAAAAAATATACATTGTATAATCCCATTTATATAAAGTACAGGAAAAAATAATTGTTAGTAATAAAAGTTAGAATAGTAGTTTCTTTTTTTAAAAAAAAAATCTTTATTGTTAAGAGTATTACACATGTCCTCCTTTATTCCACCTATTTCCCCCCTCCACCAGGTTCACACCCCACCCCAAGCCTTCACCACCCCATTGTCTGTGTCCATAGGTAATGCATATCCTATATAATAAAAGGCTAATATGCAAATCGACGGAATGGCAGAACAGCCGGTTGCTATGACGTGCACTGACCACCAGGGGGCAGACATTCAATGCAGGAGCTGCCTCCTGGTGGTCAGTGCACTCCCACAGGGGGAGCACTGCTCAGCCAGAAGCCCTGAGCTGGGTTTACAGCTGGCAAGCACAGCAGCGGTGGCAGGAGCCTCTCCCACCTCCATGGCAGCACTAAAGATGTCTGACTGACAGCTTAGGCCTGCTCCCCTCGGGCCATCAGTTGGACATCCCCTGAGGGCTCTCAGACAGCAAGAGGATGCAGGCAGGGCTGAGGGAAACCCCCACACCCCAGTGCACTAATGTCATGCATTGGGCCTCTAGTATACATATAAATTCTTTGGTCAATCTCTTCCCTACCCCTGACCCCTTCCCTCTGAGATTTGTCAGTCTCTTCCATGTTTCCATGTCTCTGGTTACATTTTAGTCATCAGTTTATTTTGTTCATTAAGTTCTTTCTTTGTTTATTTTTTAGATTCAATTGTTCATAGATATGTATTTCTTAACATGATATTGTTCATATTTTTAATTTTTTCTTCTTATTATTATTAACTGCTTTTCTCTTGCTGCTTTAAGATTCTCTCTTTGTCTTTAACCTTGGGGTTTTAATTATGATGTGTCTTGGTGTGGGCCTCTTTGCGTTCCTCTTGTTTGGGACTCTCTGCACTTCCTGGACTTGTAAGTCTATTCCTTTCACCAGGTAGAGTTTTCTGTCATTATTTCTTCAAATAGGTTTTCAATATCTTGCTCTTTCTCTTTCCCTTCTGGCACCTCCATAATGCAAATGTTGGTACACTTGCAGTTGTCCTTGAGGCTTCTTATACTATCTTCATATTTTGGATTCTTTTTTTCTTTTTGCTCTTCTGATTGGGTATTTTTGCTTCCTCAAATTGTTGATTATGTTCTCAGAATTCTCTACTCAACTGTTAAATCCCTTTAAATTATTTTTCATTTCAGTTAGTGTATGCTTAATTTCTTTTTTATTAAAATATATTTTATTGATTTTTTACAGAGAGGAAGAGAGAGGGATATAGAGTTAGAAACATCGATGAGAGAGAAACATCATTCAGCTGTCTCCTGCACACCTCCCACTGGAGATGTGCCCACAACCAAGGTACATGCCCTTGACCGGAATCAAACCTAGGACCCCTCAGTCTGCAGGCCAATGCTCTATCCACTGAGCCAAACCGGTCAGGGTGTATGCTTAATTTCTGACTGGTCCTTTTTCATGTCTTTCACATTCTCATTAAAATCTTTGAAAGTCTCACTAAGATCCTTGATGCTCTCATTAAGATCCTTGAGAAACTTTATAAGCATTGTTTTGAATTTTGTATCTAGTAATGTGCTTGCTTCCATTTCATTTAGTCTTTTTTTTTTTTTTATTTCTTCTTTTCTTTCATTTGTGACATGTTTCTTTGTCTCTGTATTTTGGCTGTGTCCCTGTGTTTGTTTCTATGTATTGGGTAGAGTAGCTATGTCTCCTGGAATTTGTAGAGTGGCCTTGTATATTAGGTATGCTGTAGGGCCCAGTGGCTCAGCCTCCTCAGTCACCAGAGCTGGGCACTCTAGGTTTGCCCCTGTGTGGGCTGTGTGCATACTCTTGGTGTAGTTGAGCCTTGATTGTTGTTGGCATCACTGGGAGGAATTGGTCTCCAGGCCAATTGGCTGTGAGGACCAGCTGCAACTACAGTGGGAGAGCTGCTGTGCAGGAGACATCCCTATGGAGCAGGACTTGATTCAGTGGGACTTTGGTGCTCACTGAATCTGCCCCTTGAGTGTGTTCCTGTGAATGTGTAAAGTTATAATCTGGTATGGTCTGAAGCTGTCCACTAAGTGCACTGGCGCTGGGGCCTCTCAGGAAGTGCAAGTCATCCTCTGCCTGGGGCTACCTTGCAGTTACTACAGAGTAATCTGTAGATGGTTGCTATATGTTTTGGGCTTGGAAATGCCAGGCGAGGCCAAGCTGTCTTGGACCTCTTATTGATAGATATGGGACATGCTGATGCCAACTGCTGCTTCTTTGAGACATTTTAGAAAGTCTGAAGCCTGAGCCAGAAAAGGCTATTCATATGGAAAATATACTGCAAACAGCTTGGTTGAAGCTAAACATTGGATGGAATAGGGTCTTAGGGAATCACCAGGGTGGAGCAAACAGTGTGAGCCAGGCTGATAGAAACTAAGATATGCTTGCCAATCAGTTCTGCGACAGGGGAAGTCTCAGCATAGGAACAATGACCCCCTGTGAGCACCCCTGCCTGGGAGAAATCCACATCCTGAGTTCTTGCTCTGATGCCAGACAATCCAGTTCCTTCCAGTATTTCCCTGGCTCCCCCCCCCCCCGCCCGCCGCCCCCAAGCCATTGCCCTAGGGCTGGGTCTCAGAGGGAGCAAGTCCATGTAAGTTTGTGTGTCGGCCCTTTTAGAGGAACTGCCTGGGTCTCCAACACCATCTGTGTCACTCAGCCATGATCCCTGCTGGTTTTATAGCCTGAAATTACAGGGGCTTCTCTTCCAAGTTCTGGGATCCCGGGCTGGGGGTCTGGTGTAGGACTGTAACCCCTTACTCCTCAGCGAAAGCCTCCACAGCCAAGATATCCCTCCTGATTGAAACACACACACACACGTACATGTTGGACCAGCCTGTTCCTTGACTCTGCCCTCCTATTAGTCTCTATATGCTTTCTTCTTTTTTAAAAAAATATTTTTTATTTATTTCAGAGAGGAATGGAGAGGGAGAGAGAGATTGAAACATCAGTGATGAGGAGGAACCATCAAATGGCTGCCTCCTGCACACCCCACACTAGGGATGGAGCCTGCAACCTGGGCATGTGACCTGACTGGGAATCAAACCATGGCCTCCTAGTTCATAGGTCAACACTCAACTACTGAGCCACGCTGGCTGCCCTGCTTTCTTCTTTACCTCTCTAGTTATAGGACTTCCATTCAGCCAGCTTATAGGTGGTTCTG
Source organism: Corynorhinus townsendii (assembly GCA_026230045.1). Lineage (NCBI taxonomy): Eukaryota > Metazoa > Chordata > Mammalia > Chiroptera > Vespertilionidae > Corynorhinus > Corynorhinus townsendii. The sequence goes on along the minus strand of JAPDVU010000006.1, from coordinate 57,054,347 downwards.
AATGATGGTTGTTCTGTATTTTAGTTGTAATTTTGATGTGGTTGTGGGAGGTGGAAAGTACCGGCATTTACCTATGCTGCTATCTTGGTTCTCCTGCAATAGTAGTTACTCTTGGGCAAAGGTCCCTGGGAGTTTGGGGGAGGGGCACAAAGGAGTTGTCTGGGATGCTGAAATTATTCTATATCATGGGTGGTGGTTACATGGGTAAACACAAAATTTTAGATCACTCTTTACACTTAAGAGTTGTATATTTTATACTATATAAGTTATATCTCAATTATATATGAGGGAGCCAATAAAATCTGCCCAGTAGGTGCTTGACTGTCAACCTATGGTTAAAGTTGAGTTCCATCTTAATCAAATTCATCTCATTATTTCATCCTCTGCACCTGGAACATACATAGTAGGACTTGAAGTATGTATGCAACAAATGAGCACATGTCTAAGACACTAAGCAATTTTCCACCCATCTTTAAGTATATCTCTTCTTTTTCCTCAGTGCCTCTCAGGTAGATAGTGGAACATCCTCATACCTGAGCACACGTTCATTAGAAGGAATAAACCATTAAACCAAGCAGCAGCTTTGTAGTATGACATAACAGTATCACTTGCATTAGGCCAATTTCCCACTTATGACAGCAGTAGTAGCACTAAAAGCCAATGAAAGTGGTCTGTTCATTCAGAGATCAGCTTTTATGGCTTATTTTAAATATTATCAACAGAATCAAGAGCCACCATTACAATGTCTAAAAAGCCTTCCTATCTTGTAAGCAAACTGTGATTTTGACAAATACTTATTACTAGGCCTGTGCAAGGCCAGTGCTGGGAGAGAAAAGCCAGATAACTGTGGTTTCCGATTTCTGATTACACGGTCATTAAGGTAATGTTGGTTAGTTTCAGAATAAACAAAATGGATTCATATGTCAAATGATATAAAATTACTTTCAACAATTCCAGCATTTTTAAAGTCTTATTCCCAGACAGCAGAAGACATGAACAACTAAGTTATCCAACTTAGTTATTCTGGGCCTTATGGACATGCAAGGAAAGTTCAGTAAAACTGCTGAGGGCTCAGTCATGCCCACAGCCTCAGCTACTGTTTCTCCTGTCTCATTTAAAGTACATTTCAATAATTTTTATTCCACTAATTTCAGACATGGTGGTTACTCATGTTTAGTACAAAGTTTCTTAAGAAGAAAATAAATCCAATGAAATCCAAGACATGCTTGTCCTGCTGATGTGAAGATGTCTCTGGGTTATGGTTGAGAACAGAAGGCCTCTGGAGGGTCATTTGACAAAATTACAACCTGCTTCTGAGGTCAGGAGTGTGAACTTTTTCTATAAGAGCCAGCTAGCCAATATTTTGGACTTCACAGGTGGTCCAGTCTCTGTCAAAACTCCACCACTGCAGTGTGAGACCATAGGCAAAAAGTAGACTAGCAGTGTGGCTATGTTCCAACAAAACTTCATTCATTAATAAGAACAAATGAAAGGCATTGGGCTGTATTTGACCATGGCGATCGACTAGATGATTCACTGGATAGGACTGCCCCTGCTTTTTGCCTTATGGTATCCTCAGGGCATAGGTTAGGTACTCAGTAAATACTGGTTGGGGGAAAAAGTAGGTTTGCAATATTCCTGTGGAAAATAATACAGTAATTAATAATCATACAAGAAAAACCTCTGTTTCACATACTCACACTACATTTGCATTTGCCCTCCCCTGTATTTACTAAATAAATAGTGAATAAATCATAATCCTTAGAATCCCATATAATTAATTAGTCATCCACCTCTAGGCTTTTCCCTAAGAAAATAATCAGAGGTAAATGCAAATATTTTCTGTGAGTACTCGTCACAATATTTGTTTATAAATGTAAGGCAATACAAGAAGCATAAATGTCCAACAATAGGGGAGTTGATAAAGAAAGTGTATATTAACATAATGGAATGTTAATCACTCATTAAAAGTGATACTATATAATGTTGCAAGAATAATATTTAAGACTTTTAAAATATCTTCAAATATAGCAAGTAAAAATTTGTATTAAAAACAAGTATTTTCCATTGAACAAATATGTATTCAACATTTACTACATACCAAATACTATCCTAGACACTGAAATTCAACAGGAACGGAATTGACAAAAAATCCATCCAGATTTTATATCGCACTATCTTAAGTATTATTGTATCTTTGTTAAAAAGAGTACTATATATAAATGTGCTTTCTTTTTTTATTGGAAATGTTCTTCACCATAATATATCTTTAAATTTATTGTGGGGGAATGAAATCATGGGTAATTTCATCTGTTGTCATTTTAATTAAGAATATTAAAGCTGATTAGTTAACATGAATTGCATCAATAATGAATAATCTGATTTTAAGTAATTAAGGCATAATTAAGTACAAGGTAAAAAACAGGTTTCAGGATCGTTTAACAGAAAAATTTTTATTTCAAAAAAATTTATATTATTTAATAGGTTTTCAAATAACACTTATTATATCATATTTTATAATAAATACTAGTGGACCGGTGCATGAAATTCGTGCATGTGGGGGGTGTCCCTCAGCCCAGCCTGCACCCTCTCCAATCTGGGACTACCTGGATCAGGCCTAAACGGGCAGTTGAACATCCCTCTCACAATCCAGGACTGCTGGCTCCCAACTGCTCACCTGCCTGCCTTCCTGATTGCCCCTAACCACTTCTGCCTGCCAGCCTGGTCACCCCCTAACCACTCCCCTTCCAGCCTGATTGATGCTTACCTGCTCCTCTGCCAGCCTGTTTGCCCCTAACTGCCCTCCCTGCAGGCCTGGTCACCCCTAACTGCCCTCCCCTGCAGGCCTGGTCACCCCTAACTGCCCTCCCCTGCAGGCCTGGTCACCCTTAACTGCCCTCCCCTGCAGGCCTGGTCCCCACAACTGCCTGCCCTTACAGGCTTGGTCCCTCCCAACTGCTCTCCCCTGCTGGCCATCTTGTGGTGGCCATCTTGTGTCCACATGGGGGCAGCCATCTTTTATCACATGGGGGCAGCAATCTTGTGTGTTGGAGTGATGGTCAATTTGCATATTACTCTTTTATTAGATAGGATAGAGGCCTGGTGCATGGGTGGGGGTCAGCTGGTTTGCCCTGAAGGGTGTCTCAGATCAGGATGGGGGTTCCCTTGGGACATGGGGAAGTCTGGGCAAGGGGTCTGTGGTGGTTTTCAGGCCGGCCACGCTCCCCAGCGACCCAAGTGGAGGCCCTGGTATCTGGGATTTATTTATCTTCTATAACTGAAACTGTGTAGCCTTGAGCCCTTGAGCAGAGCTAAGCCTCCAGCTTGCTCCATGGCCACAGCCATTTTTGTTAGGATTTATTTATCTTCTATAATTGAAACTTTGTAGCCTTGAGTAGAGGCCTTGGCCGGCCAGGGTGTGCGGAAAGCTTGGCTTCCTCCATTGCCAGGGGCAACTCAAGCTTCCTGCTCACTCCGTGGCTGCAGCCATCTTGATTGGGTTAATTTCCATACTCGCTCCTGATTGGCTGGTGGGCGTGGCTTGTAGGTGTAGAGAGGTATGGTTAATTTGGATATTACTCTTTTATTAGATAGGATATATTTATGTAATACGACATATATCATATGTATACTATGTATGTGATATATATATACATATATATACACACACACAAATATATACATGCTAGACACTACTTAAGTACTTCACAAATATTAATTTACTAATCCTTGCAACAGCACTGTGAGGTAAGTATTATTATTATCTCTGATTTACAGATGAAAGAACTGAGGCAAGAGTGATGGGTAAATGACTTGCCTGAGGTCACAAAGCTAACCAAGGACAAGGCCAGGAGGTAGAGCCCAGCAGGGCAGTTAGTTCCAGGGCCTGTTTTCAATCATTATGAATACTATTTGGGAACACAATATATAAAACAGATAACAATTTGTTAATATCAACCTTTTTGTATGTTAAAATTTCTAACATTTACATAATTACTAGAGGCCTGGTGCACAAATTCAATCCCTTGGCCTGGCCGATGGGATTGTTCCAAAACCTGATCTCTGACATCATCTGAGGAGTCCTGGATTGGGAGAGGGTACAGACCAGGCTGAGGGAACCCACTGATTGGCTGAACCCCAGCAGCAAGCTAACCTACCGGTTGAAGCATCTGCCTCCTGGTGGTCAGTGCATGTCCTAGTGACTGGTTGACTGGTTGACTGTCTGCCCCTGGTAGTCAGTGCATGTCATAGTGAGCGGTTGAGGGACCTTAGCATATCATTAGCATATTACACTTTGATTGGTTGAATGGATGACCAGATAACCAGACACTTAGCATATAAGGCTTTTATTATATAGGATAAGATCAGAATGATGAAGAGGCATTTCTGGTAAGTATAGGAATTTATGAGTGACAGCTGCAGACATATCACCCTAAAGAGATAGCTTATTTCTAGTTTGCTTTGGAAAACAAAGTACTGAGTATCTTCATTCTCACAGATAAGTAGTTTCAAATGGTAACATTTTATTCTCCCTTTTTATTCAACTCATTTTGAAAAACTAGTAAAAATCTTCAATGAAAATAATTCATATCTTTCAGGAGCAATGGTAAGAAATTTGGGTGTTAAAGTTGTCACTAGCAATATCTAATGATTTTTATAACATCTCTTAATACATAAATATGGACACTTCTGACAAAGTCTTCAGTCAGTTTAGCATTATTTGTAGAAAATATTTTTGAAATGTATCTTACAACACTAAGCTGATAAACAATGCTATTTAAAAATTACAAATCAATACTCATTTCTGTCAAATCTTTACTCTATATTTCAAAAGAGATACATTTATTTTGTTAAAATTATTATTTTAAACCTTGTTTCATTTTCATCAATCATAATTTATCTGTAATTAAAACTACCAAAATATTATAATCTGAATTGCCTAATTAAACTTCCTGAGAGTAAAATAAATCAGGTCTCTCACTCTCTCTCTCTCTTCTCTCACTCTCTCTCTCTTCTCTCACTCTCACTCTCTTTAAGGGCCAATAAATTATATCAGTAACAGATTCTGGCCCTCAATGAAAAAGTTACCCTTTAAAAACTATGATCAATTAGTAGTGCCTGCAATTGGCACAGTCCAGGGAGAATGACAGTGTATATGTGTGCCAGGTATTTCTATGCCTTGCTTTTTCCCCCCTCTGACACTATCAAAATGCTCATATAAAGCAAAAACAAGACCCTGAGTTATAATATTCTTATAACTCAGACATTAAACAAGGATTGACTTTTTCCAAATTAGATGATATTACTGATTATCTGCAGTTTCCTGTGTTTTGGAGGATGATTCTGGAGCATCTCCCAGGTGATGACTATCATCCTAAAATACTCCTGGAGAGAAACAATTCTATGATCTCATCCTGAAGCTTTTAAGACTTCCCTTCGGAATAAAGGTCTTAGCATCTCGATTTGAAAAAGAAAAAAGGGGTGATAAGTATTATATAAACACATTTTCTTTAGCATAATCTTCAGAGAAATTGTTGAGCCGAATGAGTTTTCATGAACTATCTGGGCTTAGCACACTTGTCATTCTACCTCTGGGACCAGCAGGAAACCTCATGCATGCCTTTCATGTCTCACTGATCGCTGGGGTGAATCTGAGGTTTGGCAGTCCGCTCGGGATCTTACTCCTCTTCCTTACACAGACAGCTTTTTTCAGACAAAATTCAGTTCTCTAGGTAGATTTCCTGGAACAACAGGTAGGCTGGAGTGTGAGAATACTTGGAGGTAGCATGAGGAGGGAGGATACTGTTTGACCTGGATTGAGACCTTAGGCACCAGTTAGGAGGCACATGCCCATGAAGGGATCTTCAGAGTGTTTCTGCAGAATGTTACTTGCTAGTTGTCTCTGCAGTTATTTATTTCCATGATCTTCTCTGCTCTCTTTCATTTCCTTTTCTCCCAAAAATCTTGCCAAAAGAAAATTCTAACTCGGTACATGGGGGTTATTAATTTATGCTTTTCAACAAAAATTTAGAGGAAAGCATGGAAGAATTTAGAGAAAAGATAATAGGGTTTCTGCATTCTAGAAGTCACATATTCTCCCTAATCTCATAATTTAGAAAAATTCTGAGCACTTACCATATCTGATTCAGCAATTACATCCCCAGGTATTTACCCAAGAGAGGTAAAGGGCATGCTGAGGCCAGATACTGCTTGTTTGAGAGATTTGAGAAAAGTCTGAAGCCTGAGCCAAAAGAGGCTGTTTGTATGGAAAAGCCATTGAAAACAGTTTGGGTGGTCCTGCAAATTGGGTGGGTTGGGGTCTCAGGGAATCACCAGGGAAGGGTGAACAGTGTTAGGAGGCTTAGTGGGGAGAGGGCCAATAAAAGGAACAATGGCTTCTGCCAGCACTTCTTTCTGAGAGAAAGCTGCCTTTCCAGCTCTCACTCCCACACCAGACAATTCAACTCCTCCCCATATATCGCTAGTACCTATTGAGCTGCTGTTCCAGTGCTACCACTCAGAGACAGTGAGTCCAAGTAAGTCTGTGCATGCGCCCTTTAAGAGGAACTGCCTGGGACTCTAGTAGACTTGGTCTCACTCAGCCACAATCTCTGCTGGTTTTTACAACCAGAAGGTATGGGACTTCTCTTCCTGGCCCTGGAACCCTGGGATGGGGAGCCCGGTATGAGGCTTGGACCCATGGATACTCAGGGGGGACCTCCACAGCTGAGATAACCCTCTTGATTTTTATATACCACATGAGGATGTGGGACCAGCCTGTTATGCATCTCTGCCCTCTTATCAGTCTCAATGTGGTTTCTTCTTTATACTAGTACCCTTAGTTGTAGAACTTCCATTCAGCTAAATTTCAGGTGGTTTTGAATAATGTTTGTTTTGTAGTTTAGTTGTAATTTTAATGTAATTTTATGAGAGGATGTGAGTATTGCATTTACCTATGCCACTATCTTGACCAGAAACTTTAATTACCAATATTTAAAAATCAGAAAATTTTCATAGAAATGCCAAACTTCTGATGTCTCTTGGAAAGCAAATATCTGATGATCCTTAATCTGCATCCCAAATGGCATCAATTAGCTGGAACTGATTAGCCACAACCCATTTGTTCATGCATAATTAGTATTCTCCAGTTCCCCTTGCTTCCTATCAAGCACTTTAAACATTTATATACCTGCCTAGTACATGGTCATTTTCAGTTTGGAAACCATAAGCTAGATCAATGGATCAATAACTTGGATCCTCAAGATGTAAACAACTTTTCAGCTTTGATAAATGACCTATAATCTCATTAGGAGTGAACTTTTTATGTGCTAAAAATCAGTCCTGCGAAATCACTCCCTCATGTACATACATAGAGAAGGTGTCTGTGAGCTGTGAAATTCCAGTCAGCCTTTGCAAACACTGGAGTGGGACTAAGGAAACAGTCATACCTGCTGTAGAGAAAGCTTCAGTAATTGAAGTAACCCACACTTAACCTATGGCAGCCACTGATCAACACATGAATGAAACACACAGCTTGTTTATTTATATTTTTATATTTGTGTGCAATTGCTCTGTGTTGTTTTTTTTTGTTTGTTTGTTTATCATTTGGGGGTCAGGATTACCTATTGTTTATAAAAAGTTGGAAGTAGCTATATCTTAGAAGTTAGAAAGGACTTATGGATAAAATCAGTTGCTTTTTCCAAAGTTGTTAGTGTATTCTGCTTGTTTTTGTATTCCAAATTTAAATGTAACCTAAAATTTCTAACTTATTTGCATATTCTGTGGTTTTTATTATTCAATTTCTGAGAACTCTGAATCTATTTTTAATATTTTTCCTTCCCTAGAGAAAAAAAATTCTTGAATTTATTTTTGTATTCTTGTTTAATTCTTATTTCTGCTTTAACCTATTTTTTTCTTCCTTCTCTTTTTCTTAAGATCATTTTCTTTTTCAATTTTCTTGAGTTGAGTACTATTTCAGTTGCTGTCACTTAAGAATAGAATTTTCCTAAGTTTATATTTGACTCATACTTTAAGTTTGTATATTTTAGTACTACTGTATTTGTTTTCTAACTACAATATAATTTTTGTTTGATTTCTCCTTTTCTTATTAAGATTTTAGAGAATAATATTTAAATTTTCAATTGGCTAAGCATTTCATTTTAAAATTATCATTAAGTTCTAAATTTATTTCATCATAGTAAAATAAGGTCTGTACATTTTCGGCTGTTTGGCATTTATTGGTATTTTCTTATGACCTAGCATGCTATAATTAATGTTTAATTTTTGTGAATATTGAATGTGGATATTTCAAATAAATATTCCAAAGATGTTTTAAAAGAATAGGTATTTTCCATTATAATGCTGCCTGTTGATTTTGTTATTCCAATTTTTATTGCTTTATTTATAAATATATGCAAATAATCCCATTAAAGAGGATACTTCATTGAGCTACTTCTTTAAAGGAGTAACCAGAATCAATAGCTTGTATTCATCAGTGAAAAATGTGGGCGAGGGGTACTGAGTTTAATGTTTTGAAAAAGAATGCTCAAAAATTAGAGCTGATGCCCAAATCCCCAACTCTACTTTTCAGAAGGTGAACTAATCTTTTGACTGGATTGGCACTCATGTCAGATTCCCATTTTTACTTCTTAACAGAACTCGTTTCCTAAAAAACAAGTTAGCTTTCACGGAGGCTCTTAAACTAGGGGCCCAGTGCAGGAATTTGTGCACCTTGAAAGGAACTGTGGGCCATGAGGCTGCTGTAGGCACAGGGGCAGGTCTCAACCCATCCTCTGTGCCCCTGCCCGGCCCCTCCCATTGCAGATCTCAGGTCCCCCATCTGCCCGCCGCCTCCACATGTTGATGGTGCCAACCCTGCCCACACCCACTGATGACACATAGTGATTGGGGCTGGTGCCATCAGTGGGTGCGAGTGGCAGCTGCTGCCTCAATCGCCCCTCAGGAGCATAGGGAGGTGAAGAAGCCCTCAGGGGTGATCAGAGCCAGCAGCTGCCACTCACACCCACTGATGGCATCGAGTGATTGGGACCAGTGCTGGGAACTGGCAGCGGGTGCGAGTGGCAGCTCTGGTGCTGGCTATGGGTGCGAGTGGGGCTGGCACTGGCAGTGGGTGTGAGCAGTGGCTCTGGCACCGGCAGCAGCTGTGAGTGCCAGGCAGGACCACAGTGCACAGGAGCAAAGAATTTTCAGTAACCACCAGAGGCTCGCCCCGATGAGAGTGACCGGCACCCTGCCTTGGTCTGGCACCTCCGCTCACCTGCTCCACCATCCCACCATGGTCAATGCCCACCATGTTCTGCACACACCCTCTGGTGGTCAGCACACATCATAGCAACCGGTTGTTCGGTTGTTCGGTTGTTTCAGGTGTTCTGCCATTCTGTCCATTGGCATATGAGCCTTTTATTATATAAGATTGCTTGCTATGCAGCTGTCATAAAAATATTACTTGAAAAAAGTCTGGCCCAGCCAGTGTGGCTCAGTGGTTGAGTGTGGACTTATGCATCAAGAGATCACTGGTTCAATTCCTGGTCAGGGCACATGCCCGGGTTTCATGCTCAATCCCCAGTAGGAGGTGTACAGATGGCAGCCAGCTGATGTTTCTCTCTCTCCCTTTCCTCCTCCCCTCCTCTCTCTAAAGATCAATTTTTTAAAAGTTTGTATGAGAGAGTAGAACCCACAATCCTATAAGTTAGTATTATTTTAAAACATGATAGAAATACCTTCACAATACTCAGATGTATGCATTATTTCTTAGTTTTCTTTCCACCACTGATAAAATGATAAAATGAAGCTTCCTTCCCTTCTTCAAAATAAGGAAACATTAGGTATAAAAACCATTGTATAATTTATCTAAAAAATTTATAAAATTTTAACACTCCCTTCTCTACTGTACAATCCCCTAGGCAAGTAATTTTAGGGAGTAACTCAACTTAATTCATTAACACACATTGCTCAAAAGGAAGCTGGAATTGCTCATTCATGAGAACTTGGGTAAGGAAAACTATGAGAGGCAAAAGCTGGCAGTGTCCATTCTGTATGTCCTTATGTGAAGGTTCTTCAGCCAGCAAAGCTCCAAGGATCTGAGCCCTTTGCCTCTTGTGAAGGCGGATGCATAGGCTCAATGTTCTCAACCTTATACTTTAATGATTTTTGACATTTTCATATACCATCTGGGCTGATATTTACTGATTTGCTTGAAAACTGATTCATGTTTCAAAAATTAACTAAATGTATGTTAAAGAAAATTATATATCTCCAAGATTGGTAAAACAGCATATGTAGTTGCCATAAAATGTTTAGATTAAAAAAACAATTACCAGTTAAACAAAATATCATTCAACTTTACAAATTAAATATTTGACAGTAAGTATAAACAATTAAGTAATAAAAGATTGAATCCATTAATAAAAATGTATAGTTAAAAATTACTTCCTTACTGAAAAAAAAAAGATATGTTTATAAATGCTTTGTAATTAAGAGACCTTCTGTTTAAGATCACTTAACTGAAAAAAATATATAAAAACCAAAATTACCTAAGAAACTTTGGTTCAATAAACTTTTGGTTCAAAAGACAGAGATCTCAACATTTTCTCTTCTCAAAATATCTATTCATTTAGAAAGGCTGAAGGACATTATGGAAAATGTTTCTAACTCATTTAATGTTGCTATTTAGTTTGGGGGAAAATATTAATGAAACATCTTGATCATGTCTTTCCAGTGTCTCCACATAGTGTGCCAAAGGTCTTCATGGAGCTCTTCATATGGGTTTCAAATAAGGCTGTTCAGAGAAGAGAACAAGCTTTTGATATTTGTCCATTGGATAATGGATGGATGAATTTAATATATTGTCTTTCAGGTCTATTGGGTTCTGCCTCTGATGCAGGATGAAAAAATAATAATGCTATCATTTACTAGGCACCCATCAGACATAAAGAACTGTGTGTAAGCACACCTCATTTCAATCTCATCTGCATCATCTCATTTAACTATCACTACAACTTTGGGAGATAGGTACCATTATTATCCCCACTTGGACTTCAGTAGACTGAGTCCAAGATTTGCCTAAGGACATGTAACACATGAAGCATCTTTCAACTCCAGAGCTATGCTCTTAACTACTGTCCTCAGCTGAATAAACTTCAAAGCTACTGAGTTCCTCCTGAGTCTTCCCAAGCCCTCTGAACCAGAAGAAGAAATATATACTCATTAAGGGCCTGCTGCAGTACAGGGATCCAGGAACTGCTGTTTCCAACTCTATGCACTATTTTGTTATCCACATCCAAAGATATGTTTTATTGATTTTAGAGAGAGAGGAAGGGAGAGAGAGAGATCAATGTGAGAGAGAAACATCAATCTATTGCCTCCCGACTGCTCCTCAACCGGGGATCAAACCTGCCCTGACTAGAATCAAACTTGCAACCTTTTGGTGCATGGGATGATGCTCCAACCAACTGAGCACCTGGCCAGGGTTCTGTCCACTTCTGACAGCCCAGCTTCACCCCCAAAAGTCACAAAAGTGGGAAGGTTGGACATGAGTATTAGTGTCTTAGTGAGGCTATGCAGCGTGTTGAAATGGGATGGCATTAGGTAGGACTGGGGTTGGGGCGGGGGGCATAAAAGTCCCCAAATCAAAAGAGATTCCTCTTCATTTCTCCCTTCAATATGTTCTAAAGCCTATACCCTACCTTTGTCTTGCCTACTATCAGCAAAAAGAATGTCACATCTTGGAGAATACTTTACTATTTAGTTTTCCTGCCTTTTTGTATGTCTATAATTCTTATTAATCATATATATCTGACTTAAATATGACTTTACCAGAGAGCCTTACCTGAATCCCAGCCTACTTTATTTTAGCCACAGTGCCCAAGAGCTCCTATGGCTCCTTTCCTTTTCTTTGTCATAAGATTCATCACACTGCTATTGCTCCTGCTTACCGGTTTGCCCAAGAACTCTAGCAGCACTGGACTCCATTTGTCTTGTTCACTGGATTTAGCAAAATGAGTTTTTAACAGTAGGGGCTCAGGAAATATTTTTTCCTTAGATGATGACAGAATGTGTGGCCTGATGCTAGCTAATACACTCTGTCCAATTCCATGGTCACCAATGAGTCAGGTTTATGTCCTACAGCCAGAAAAGCACTGGCCATATGAGCTCAGGCACTGTGATCTTCGTGGCTATTCTAAATTAGCAAACTGTTATTCAGTTCTTAGACATATATTTATAAACCCAGCTGCTGTGAGTTAGTCCCTGAAAAATTAATCCACTCTTAGAAGGTTAAACAAAAGCAGATTTTTAAGAATGTAAAGATGATGAAGTTCTGCATTATGGAAAATTACCAAAATAAGTTCAACTAAGGAGACATGTAGTATTCCCCTGATAATACCACTGCCTTTTAAAGGTCCAGGGATGTCAAGAGAAGCTCAAGCCATTTTCCTGTATATATTTTTTCATAAAATGCCTTAAGTAATCTCCAAGCTGAGATATAAAAAGAGGAACCCAAAGGAAGTCAGGCAATGTAACCGAGAGGGCCATGGGAAGACATAGAGATGCTACTTCTGACACTACGCAGACCTGAGTAAAATATGTCCTTGAGACTGGTTGCTGTAAATGCTGGTTTTCTTGAAGGATAATGTGAAGTTCCAACCCCAACTCTTTCCTTTAGGTTTCCAGCACTGACTACGAATAGAGTGCATTCTGGGAAAGGACTAGAGCTGAGGCCGTGACCTGCACAAAGCACCACATGAGAAAGGCCTGTGCACCAGCCTCAGGCATGTAGAGCCTGAACTGAGAACTCCGGGGAGTCACGGTGTAATTTCATGGAGGGACTTACCTCCTAAGTACATTATCTTCATCTAGTTAGTACCAACTTCAGGATCTTTCTCTGTTATATC